>WOUH02000003.1:762366-774569 GCA_009936405.2 Stevia rebaudiana | reverse complement strand
ACCTCAATAACAAATAACAAATGAATTGAATTAAAATAAGAAACATTGAATTGAAAATAAAATAATAAAAGAAGATAGATAAAAGATTATAAGTATAAGTCTTATACTTATTATTTTAACAGAAACTAACGTACCTTTGAGATGTGCAACTAAAGGTTACTAACTTTTCTTTCCTAGCACAGATGTCACACCTAGCAAATCTCTCAAACTTCAACCATGACTGAAATTAAACTAGAAAGCTATGCTCTGAAAATCTTAAGAGATTCCCACTTATAAGTTTGCAACCTGACAAAGTGGCCTCTTGAGTCAAGTAAGAAGCTCTTTTAAAGACGAGACTAATTAAAATGGTCTTTGAACCTCATATTAGCGAGTCAGTACATGCAAGATTCAAGGGAATCCCATATGCAAGCCTCAAAGCATACTATGATTCATGTGAAAGGAACTGACTTGTATGGTTTAAAGTAATTGAGTGGTGGAAGTTGTCACCTTTATGGGCTAGTGATAGTAGAATGATGTGGTTAGTGATACTGTGATAGTAAAATGATGCGCGTAAAGATGATGAAAAGAGTACTATATGGTATGTGTCTCATTCTTGTGATGCCACATAACTACGATGACACCCGTTGTCAATTTATATTGGAATGGTTCGAGAAGAATGGAACAAAAATTAACCATGTAGTCGGTGATGAACAAAGAGCCGATAGATTGACCAAAAGGCAAAACCTTTACCGTGTGGACTAGCCTCGTATTGAGAAACAAAAAACCATGTGTTTCACATGTTGAAAAAATCAATAGAATCTTCATATACATACACGTGGGAGCCATCCAAACCAAAAAAAAATCGAAACAGAAAAAGATTTTAAAAAAAGTTATAATGATTTTTTTTAAGAAAATGGTGTGTCTTCATTTGTTTATATATAAAGGCGTCAACAAATATATATATATATAAAAGTTTTTTCAATGTGAAAATATGATTTTCATATATTTTTTTGTAGAAACACATGAATGTCCTAGTTCTTCATTTCCTTAAGTTTTCCGTTGAACCATTTCCCCTTTAATATAACATGGCAAAGTCGGAGCATATATGCATATTGCTACTAACCGGTAATAAGATAAATCTGAAAAAAGATTTATCATATTATATAGCATAGGAGTGGCTTAAATTAACATTTCCTTTCTGTTGTTGTAGGTTTCTAGGGGTGTTTAATATTTACTTTTGTACATCATAACTGTTCGTATAGATTGTTACATTTATTACAAAGTTTGACCAACAAGTACATTTTAGTGTCACACTTTGTTTTACCAACTTATATTTCTGGTTAGGTTTGACCATTAATTACTAAATAAAAATTATAGAACTTTTTTAAAGGGGATATCATTGTAACACTGAGGTATTATGAAAACAAAAGTAACAGATTTATAAGTTTTTTCTTTTCTTTAATCAGAGTTTCATTTAAAAAAAATAGTTTTGTATATATAAATACGTATTTTATACGCATAATTAAACACTACTAGACTACCGAGCCTGAATTTAAAGTGTTGTTAGTAATTGTTCTCGAGTGTTTTCAAGTATTTAAACAAGGTACGCAACCTTATACTTATTCTATTAAAATAGTTCCTGCAACAATTAAAGTTTAATCCTCAACTTCGAAATAGCTCACAAGTACAATCCACTTAAACCACGATGAAATTGTTGATTTAATGTGATCAAATCTGACTGATACAAGATGTTAACGAAGTTAGCATCGTAGGAGCGGAAACACACGCGACCATCTTGCGCCAAACATACTTTGCGCGCAAACTCAGTTTGCCTCTATATATCCCCTTCTCATCGTATATTCAAATTCGCAAGCATTGCCAAGAGCAACTTCAATGTGAAGACCAAACTTCCAAGTGTGGCATTAATTTCCACACGCGTAAACTCTTTGTGGAAATTGCCCTTACATTCGTCCACTCAATTCTTGCTTTGTTTTGGATCCATTTTGCTTCGTTGTGATCCTCTCATGCATATACATATAGTACACCCTTTTATAACGTAATAAAATTTAGTAACTTTGTAACAAATAGAAATAGTTATTTAAGTTCAGATTTACTAAAAAAACACATTTTTAATTTACTAAAATTTTCAAACATTTAATCTTAGAAATGATACTTAAACATGGTACTTTAAAATTTTCTTATATCGTAAAGAGTTTTAAAATTCAAAAAATTAATATATATATAACATAGGCGACAAATTTATAGTTAAATCACAGTTTAAGCAAAACAAAGACTACGAGAAAATTGTATTTGATTAGTGACGTTTAAAGTGTCATTGTGGTCAAACAAAAAAGAATTAAAGATTTCTAGATGTACGTTGTCCCTACGCAGCAAGAGGATAAAAATAGTTGATTAAGAACTACAATTGTGAAAACGTATGGATATTTTGGTGATCAATATTGCTTGTAAAACATTACAAGTAAGATTTAGAATTACATAACAATAATTTCGGATGTCTTCTACGATGTCACTAAAACTGTATGGTTATAACACGCTCCGTGTATCGATTTATGTCTAAAACACAATCCACCTTTAATAAATTATTTTAAAAAATACCACATATATGGTATTATCTTATTTTTTTTCAAACTTATTAATATTATTTTATTTAATTAATAGTATTAATAAATAAATATATAAATCATTCAAAAAAATGTCACATGTTATTATCTCAATTTTTAAATTTATTAATGTTATTTTATTTAATTAATAGTATTGATAAATATATTAAATATGGGTTGGGTTCAAATAGGGAGGAGGCTTAGGGTAAAAAGGGTAAGGATGACTTTGATAACGACACGTGGCATGAGTGAATTTTTTAAAGAGGGGTACAATGGTAATTGTGTCCGGCTCGCCCAAAAAAAAAATTTGAAATTTAAAAAAAAAAAAATTCAAAAATGAAAACTTTTTAAAAAAAAAATTTTAAATTTAAAAAAAAATCAATTTTTTTTATTAACACCCATAATTTTTTTTAAGTTTAAAAAAAATTAATTTTTAATTTCTTTTTTTTTAAGTGAACTGAACCTAATCATTGTGTTTTTGATATGCATCATTGTGTTATACGATGTGCAGGTTTTTGTGTCATGATTTGTGTTTTACGATTGTCGTTGTGTTACACGACTGTCATTGTGTTATACGACTGTGACTGTCATTGTGTTATACGACTGTCATTGTGTTATACGACTATCATTGTGTTATATGACTGTCATTGTGTTATACGACTTTCATTGTGTTATACGACTGTCATTGTGTTATACGATTGTGACGATATTACCCTTCATGCCTTTTCAAAGTTCCGAATAATTACAAAAATGCCACCGCGTTAATCCTGGCCGTTTATCTTAAGATCTAATGGATAAGATGACTCGTTACCCTCCTTACCCTAAGCCTCCTCCCTACTATAACCCTACCCTTATCCCCTAAGCATATATATAAATACTGCTTTGTAAAGGGTTAAAGTAAAAAAGACAAATTAGCCTAAAAGGATAAGAAGGATCTTTTTAGCCTAAAAAATGTGAGGTGCGTTTTGGGCTTACCATGTGGTGTGTTTTATTTGCACGTGGTGTGTTTGTTTTCGTCACAGCAGATTTTGGTTTTTCTTATTTTTGCACACTCGAGGTGCCTTTTGTTTCCCTTGCTTTTGCACACGAGACATCTCCTAGTGTCTTCAACACGTCTCTAGGAAAAAGTTTGAACCCATGACTTTTGGGAGTGAAACTCCTCTCTTGCTAGTACACCCTTTCTTTTTTTCTTTAGTTATATTGTTACATTTTGATCCATTTAATATCAATTCACTATTGTTGGACGTATATTCGTAGAAAATAGTGTTTCAATAAATCAGTGATTCCAACAATACTTTAATTTAGAAAATAATATGTGAGAATTAAAATTAATTTCCACAGCATAAAAGAAAAATAGCAACTATAACTAACTTGTTTGTCGTAACGCTTGAAACTGAACGAGATAGACAAAGGTAACCTTGACTGAATACAATTGAATGAGACTCTAATAAACGAATATTCAAAAGAAGATTGTGGTAGTGAAGTTTTAAGTGAAATAGAAAGTACCGAATCGTGTATTCGTTTGATATCTTCAACATTGTGATTTGTACAGCTATCTACTACTATCTACTACGCACTCATTTGTATATATAGATGGGGCTCACACCAGTGCTTTTACTAGTTGTGATTTATGAAAGTTGAGTGCTTATAGTTAGTGTGTTTGTTGAGTTTACTATCTTGACATAGTGTAAAGTTAGTTGCATTGGTGGATAATAAAGAAAGTGAAACATTTGTGACAGACATCCTCACCGGATTCAAGGAAATGCATAGTGAAGAACATCTTGATCGGAGGAACAAGTAGAGAACGTAAAGTTGGTTAATTAACATAAGACCGATAAGTTAGTTACATACATTAGTTTCATTTAGTTTAATCCTTACCTAATTTCGTTTTCATAAGATAATCGATTACCATATTACTAAGACTTCGAAGCTACAATAAATATAACCAAGATTCGTTTTTAGCTGATGAGATTTCATGGATACCAAACACCCATAAATATTAAAATATTAAAATTAAAATATAACACAAATCCAGCCACATTTCAAGTTCTAGCCCTACCCGGAGCTGCAAACTTGTTCGCCGGAAAACGTTACCGTTGAAGTGAAAACACGCATGTTTGTCGGTCATGTGAGTGTTCGTTCGCCACCAGCTGACACCACCGGACATATTCATTTCCAATCCATCCTGCGCCCTCTTCATCTTCTCCGTTATTGACGCCTTCCTCAATTTCCCCAAAGTTAACGCCACTTCGCCGAACCACCATTTAAATCAATTACGATCGTGACGGATCACTCTTGTTTTTTCCGGCCGCTGGACCACCATTGATTTATTTACGATTGTGACGGATTACTCGTTTTTTCCGGCTGCCGAACCGCCATTATGACCACCGCCAAATCTAATTGTATGTTTTTCTACTGATTAACAGTGTGCGTTTGTACATATATGCGTCCTTTTTGTTGTAGTGCCGCCGATCATACGATGCCGGCGACTCCGTCGTCCTCTGCCGCCGTGGGATCGGAATTTCCCAAGCGCGTACATCCTAACCATTCGGTGGCAGATGTTGCACAGAAATCGATGATTAGATTGACAATCGGAGATCAGAGAGACGTGAAGATCAATGATATCGTCGGGAATGGGATATCGGGGATTTTGCATAAGTGGGTTAATTATGGTAAAGGATGGCGACCTAGATGGTTTGTGTTGCAAGATGGCGTACTTTCGTATTATAAAATTCATGGACCTCATAAAATTGTTGTCAGTAAAGAGACGGAGAAAGGGGCAAGAGTCATCGGCGATGAGTCATTTCGCCGGTTATCTAAGCACCAAAATTCCAGCTTTCATGTTACAAGCTCTCATCCCAAACCCGTCGGTGAAGTTCATCTCAAGGTGAATTCAGTCTCTTGTTCTAAAGTATTCGTTTAATTTCAATAAATCATAAATTATTGCTTATTTATCGATTGCACTGGTGGTAATTTGAGAACTGATATCTGAGTTTTGATTGAGCATTGAGGGTTTTGTCAGTTATTTGACTGTATCCTGTAGTCCTGTACCAGATCAATTTGGTTATTTTGATTATAGTTCATCTGATTAGTGTACACTTTGTGCTATAGAGTTCGTTTTCTTTCTAACTTTTGACTGCACATTATGAGATTATTTTCTGTCATATTTTCTAGGTTTCATCTATTCGTGAAAGTAGGTCAGATGACAAAAGATTTTCCATTTTTACCGGGACAAAAAGGATGCATATGCGGGCAGACACGAGGGATGATCGGATTGCATGGATGGAAGCTTTACAGGCTGTTAAGGGCATGTTTCCCCGAATGTCTAACAGTGAATTAATGGCTCCTATTGGCGGCATTACTGTATCAACCGAAAAGTTGAGGCGGCGGTTATTGGAAGAAGGTGTAAGTGAAGCAGCAATTCAGGACAGTGAAAATATTATGAGGAATGAGTTTTCAGCAATGCAAGATCAATTAGTGCTTCTTAAGCAGAAGCATTTGCTTCTCATGGACACATTGCGTATGCTAGAGGTACATGTAATATCTCATTTATTAATTAATCTTCCTTTTTATATTTGAATTTTACCCAACTTTTTTTTTTAATGTTTTACACCCATCTTCACTTATCATGCATAACTTATTTTTATCACAGGAATAGGTCATAATTGTTGCTTTATTTGGATTTGTTTTGATTAATGCATGTATGATGTTTTTTTTTTTTTTTTTACACTTAATGCCTATGTTTAGGATGGCAATTCTTAACGGTTGACACTACCTGAAGCATTCACGAAATTGGTTGACGTGAGTCTGAAACAAAACTAATGTGGATAAAAATGGGCCAACACAAAAGAATTTAGTTGGGTTTGCGTCACCCTGCTAATCTGAACTTGTCATGTTGAACTGTTAATAATATGGGACCATTTTGAAAATAGAAATAATGAAACCTTATAAAGGCCAGAAAACTATCAAAGGTAGTTTAAATTCATCAAAGCTAAATTGTTAAAAGTTACATCTAAAGAACTTTACTACTCAGCTACCTATATGCTGTCAACATGATGAAATCTGTGAAGAGTTTGTTATTTTTATATTTCGTTAGACTTATTCGTAAATAAAAAATGTTGAAGTGGGAAAAAATGTACATGTAATGAACAAATTACCTACTAATTTTTTAGCATTGATAAAGTTAACGCTTGTATCATTCTTAAAACATAAAATTGTATCTAAACTTTATATCTTACCGTAACTGTTTGATACATGGTGTTAAGACTTCTATTAATCATGTTCATGTTTTAGTAATATATTTTCTGTTACGTTTAGACAGAAAAAGTTGACCTTGAGGACACAGTAGTAGATGAGAGTCAAAGGCAGTCAAAGGAAGTTGGTGCAACTTCGAGGTCAAGGCAGGAGAAATGTAGCGGTATGCTTGCAAATTGTTTTATTATTAAACCAATTTATTTCTTTATTTCCTTTTTTATATAATTATTTTTATAATCTATGTTTTTTTTTGTAAAAAGCAAGTCCAAGTGATTCAGAGGATGATAATGAACGGGGAGATGCTGCAGAGGAAGAGTCAGATGATGAAGATAATGCATTCTTTGACACGCGAGACTTTTTATCTCAAAGTTCTTTTAAAAGCTGTGGTTCTGACATGAGATCATCATCTTTCACATCTGATGATGAAGACTTTCAGGTGAATGAACCAGAAATTGATGCTTCTGTTAGATCAGTCGGTAGTAATTTTCCTCGTGTTAAAAGGCGCAAGAAGTTGCCAGATCCTATTGAAAAAGAGAAGGGAGTAAGTCTTTGGTCAATGATTAAAGATAATATTGGAAAAGATTTAACCAAAGTTTGTCTTCCTGTATACTTCAATGAACCTATATCTTCTCTGCAAAAATGTTTTGAAGATTTGGAGTACTCTTATCTTCTTGATCGCGCGTATGAATGGGGCAAAAGGGTGAGTTTGGTTGCTGAGTATAGCTACACTTAAATTTTATTTTACTAAAACATGGTCTCATAGGATTATAAAAAATATATCTGAGTTTGGCTAATAAATGAAAAAAATAAATAAAAAATTAAGATGTTGGCTAATCAGATTTTTAATAAACAGAAAAAGTCAAGAAGGTTTAAATTTGGATAATTTTTTAGGTTTTAAATAACAGGTCATGGTTATCTAATTTTGTTTAGATGGGTTTATTTTAGTTGTTTAAGTTTTTTTTAATTGATTTTCTAGATTGAGGAGGATTGGGTTTGTTTAGTTTTAAATAGGGTGTATTGGGCATCTTTGTATATACATATTTTTTTATTATAAAAAAACTGATGCAGCTGAGTTTGTTGCAAATATGTGCAACTTTCTGGGCCATTTTAAGGAGCTTAATTAATAAAAATAACTGTCATGAGAAGATCTTTTTAGCTTTAATTATCACTAAGAGTTTTTTAAAAATTGAACAAATACATTAAATTACTATCCATCTTTTTTTATTTCCATAATTAATTGAAAATCTCTATGTTTTTGCTTTATCATCTTTATTACCTGCTTGAATGTCTCTGCTACTGTATTTTTTTTTTCTTACAATTGGGTCCTACCAACTAACTGTTAAATCTGTTTTAGGGTAACAGCCTTATGCGAATT
Source organism: Stevia rebaudiana (assembly GCA_009936405.2). Taxonomy (NCBI): domain Eukaryota; kingdom Viridiplantae; phylum Streptophyta; class Magnoliopsida; order Asterales; family Asteraceae; genus Stevia; species Stevia rebaudiana. The sequence continues at coordinate 766,340 of WOUH02000003.1, read as the reverse complement.
TTAAACGTGGCTGCATTTGCGGTATCTGGATACGCGTCCACCGAAGGAAGAAACTGCAAACCGTTCAATCCATTACTAGGAGAAACTTACGAGGCAGATTATCCCGATAAAGGCCTTCGGTTCTTTTCTGAAAAGGTTTACATCTTCCAAATTTCACAAATTATTATCTTTATGAAAATTTTATAATTACTTGTTTAAGTTTTACAGGTGAGTCATCATCCTATGATTGTAGCATGTCATTGTGAGGGTACAGGATGGAAATTTTGGGGAGATAGTAACTTGAAAAGCAAGTTTTGGGGTCGTTCAATTCAGCTCGATCCCGTTGGGGTTTTAACTTTGGAATTTGATGATGGAGAAGTTTTTCAGTGGAGTAAGGTATTTTTGCATCAAATCTTTTTAATTTTATTCAAGATTCATCATCTCATGTTGCATCTTGTTTCAGGTTACAACATCTATATATAATCTTATTTTGGGTAAATTGTATTGTGACCACTATGGCACTATGCGTATTCAAGGGAACCAAAACTATTCATGTAAGCTTAAATTCAAGGAGCAATCTATCATAGAACGCAACCCGCATCAGGTTTTTTTTCTATTTTTACATATCTTGATGACCAATTTTTTAGAGTAATTACACAGATGGTCCATGTGGTTTGCTGAAAGTAACAGGTTTGAGTACTAAGGGTAAAGTAAAAGGTTTGGGTTTCTTGCTTTCAGTTTTGTTACAATTTTGGGTATTATTAATTTTTATTCAATTAGGATGAAATGACCAATATACCCATTGGCTTTGAGATTTTTGTCATTTCACCCTAATTTAACATAAGTAAGCTTAATACCCAAACTCATTTCAAAATCAAAAGCATAATACCAAACATGTTACTTTAAACCCTTAGTACACATACTTGTTACTTTCTGCAAACCACATAGACCATCTGTGTGATTAATTTCTTTTATTTGTTTTTATCTTATTGTTGATTCTTACTTGATATCGGAAAATGTCTACAACTTGGTAGAAATGAGGTATTAGTTATTGTTAGGGGTTGTTTGTTTAGCTCTTAAGAGGGCTCTTAATGGTTCAGACCTCTTACAGGTTCAACACTTAATGGTTCAGACTGTTTGTTTCGTAAGCAGATGTCTGAATGATTCAAACATTTATCTCTGAATGGTCAAGCATAATACTGAGTCTAAATGTTTAAGACCTCTTATCTGAATTGGTCAGACATTTGCCTCTGAATGGTTAAGCATTATATTGGCTCTTTATGGTTCAAAACTCTTACTGGTTCAGCACTTAATGATTCAGACCTCTTACTGGTTCAGCACCTACCCATTCAGAAGTTGCCAAACAACCCCTTAATTTAATTTCGATGCAGGTACAAGGCGTTGTCCAAGATAGGAGTGGAAAAACTGCAGCAACTTTAATCGGAAAATGGGATGAAAGCATGCATTTTATGAACGGAGAGTGTTCGGGAAAAGGAAAAAGTGACCCGTTTTCAGATGCTCAGTTGCTATGGAGACGAAGCAACCCGCCAAAGGTTCCCACAAGATATAACCTAACGCGCTTTGCTATCACTTTAAACGAGCTTCTTCCTGGACTAAAGGTAAAACTTGCTTGCAAACATATCATATGTTTCCTTAATTCTAATTAATATATTTTTATTTATTTATTTTAGGAGAAACTTCCACCAACCGATTCAAGACTAAGACCTGATCAAAGGTGCTTAGAAAATGGTGAGTATGAAATGGCCAATGCAGAGAAGTTAAGACTCGAGCAACGTCAGCGACAGGTATTCTAAACGTTTAAATTGCTTAAATCTTGCATTTTTTATTAATTAAAAACATTTCACGTTGCTCGGTTTTGAGGGGAAAAAAATTAGGCTAAATCACTAAATACGGGTTCGGCTGGTTTTAACGGTTTGAAATGGTTTTTATTTAATATATTTTTTCCATCATATTTTGTTTTTGTTAAAAGTTTTGAAATCATAAAAACAGTTCGTGAATATAATTAGTTAATTACATGATTGCATATTCCAAAAATGATAAAAAGGCTAATAAATTGATGGTTCAGTTTACACGGCCCGTTTCAAACTTTAAACAGTTTGCTGGATCCGTAAACCGCCAAAACCTAATCGTGTACCAAACTGCATAGTATGCAATCTTGTTTAACCATGAAATATATCGATATTTTAATGCGATTTAGGCTAGAAAAATGCAAGAGCGAGGGTGGAAACCACAGTGGTTCGCAAAGGATAAAGCGAGTGATACGTTCGTGTATACGGGGGGTTATTGGGAGGCTCGTGAAGAAGCTAAGTGGGATCAATGTCCCGATATTTTTGGACAAGTTTCTTCAGATCAGACATTAGACTGAGTAAATCTTATTGGATATATCTTCGCTCACACTTACCGCGACACAAGATTATGAGGTCGCATCCTTCAATACGTGTTTAGAAGTATGTTTTTCTTCTTCTGTTTTGTGTGTTATATTATTTATTTATACTCCCCATTCCCCTAACTTGTACTTATTTGTTCCCTATAGCTTCATTCATAAATCTTTTATTTTGTTCCTTTTTATACATATTCATTGGATATCGACACGGTATAATGTCCCCAAGGTCATATTCGTCATTTGTTAGGCACATGTTACACAAGTAAAAAAGCGCGACTATTTGATTCTTTTTAATACAAGTCGGAAATGCGACTGTTTTGTATGGTAATCTTTGCTTGTAATCCGGTTTTGAAGCTTTTGGTGTTCTTGCTGTCATGGTATCATGGTCAATACAAAAAAAATTGTAGTTTCAATCTGACATTTGACCTGTTATAATAAAGATCAAACCCGACCTGTTATAACCTGGATATAGTTCATGTCCGGGTAAGAGCTCAAGATGGGTTTGATTTAGTTTTCTTATGGTTGACTGGTCCAAGCAGTGTGACCCGTGAAACCCCATATTGACCCACTTCCTTCCGGCCCGGTTCTCGGTTCTAATATCTACATGCTCATGCTTTTGGTTCAGTTTGTTTTGGTCTGGTTCCGGCTAGTTAATCACCACTAATTAAAATCTGACATAGCAAAAAAGGAAAATGGTTTGAATCCGTACTTGCTACGTGTAACATCCAACCTCTAACTCAAATGAAAACTTCTCTACTCACCGTCTATAGGTTGTCTTTCGAGCATGCTAAACTGTAGAAGTGTCCTCTCATATGGTACCATTAATACCAAATCACATTTGTGATGTATGTGGTGGGTCATTCTTTATGAACCAAGATTCTCATGTCAATAGCGTGGGATTTGCCTAGGATGTTACATTAGTAGATCTTCTTTTAAGACTATAGTACAATATGTTAGAATGATGTTGTGCTTGCTATAATGGTCTAGTGACATTGGTGATTATCCCTCACACTTGAGGTGAGTTTACATTTTTGCAACCGTGGGATTAGGATTATGTGGTAATACAATATAGTTAAAACTTGAAAAGTAGGTGTCCTCACAGATTTACTGTAGAATAATTACAACATGTATAGCTTGCTGTACAACCTTCATATGCGCTTATCATATATACAAAATGTATATCTATAGATAGGGTTGAGATATATACCCTTTTTCTCTCTCCCACCGACGATTCTCACCAACGATGATACCAGATTACCAGGTTAGTTATGTTGTTGGTTTAGGGATGTGTCTCTCGCCTCCCTCAAGCAGATACGTTTCACCTCACCTCATGCGATTCCGATTATGCCTTTTTCCGGCCCTCTCTTCTGTAGCAGCGCTGTCCAGCGAGAGAAACAAACAGAGTGAGACTCAATGGATGGGTTGGAATCCAATCATCGGTCTGACTGGCTCAAATCGGTAGGTGAGTTTGTAGGGTTTAACCGTTGATCTTTGACGGCGACGGCAAAGGTATACAAAATCCGATCTCTCTGTGGTTAGGGTTCCTAATCTAGGTGCAAATCCACACTCTCGAGGTCTAATTATTTTGGGG
>WOUH02000003.1:742938-762266 GCA_009936405.2 Stevia rebaudiana | reverse complement strand
TTTATTAATGGATTATTTTAGTTTTGGGTTTTGCTTGTATACTCGAGTACTTGACATAGTGACAGTCACGTTTAAGATGTGGTTTTACGCCGGATGAACAACTGTCATAAAATACACTTTTCCATGTGTTGTTTTCCTTTGGGGCCTTTATTCCGGTGGGCTTATAGTCACGTTTACAACAAATTACTCATAAGGTATTGTTGGATACTTTTGTTAAAATAATTTTTCCAGCCAATTCTTACCTATAATACCAAGGTTGAAATGGCACCACACAACATCTCTCATTAGCTATCTCATCTCTCTGTCTTAAGAATTACTTTAATTCTTTAATCTTGTTACGTTCTTCTTCTCAAGATACTTTCGGGCTCAAGGTCCTCCCCGACGGTAAACCATGTTGAACACAAATCCTCGGCCTTAAGTGTCAAAAAGTTTGTTCATTGTTGCCATCACAAAACAAGGTGAAAACTCGAGTGATCGAAGACTCGAGTCAATGATGCTACTAAGAGAAGTCTTGAAGATCATAGGCTAAAGATACAGTTTGAATTGTTTATCTAACTAAAGCTGTAATCTATATTTATTTATCATTATGTAATTGTAACATGTTATTGTCCCAATAATAACGAGTATCGTTATTATAATAACTATACTCGTTATTATATTTTAATAAGACGTGACCCATATCGTACAGGTTTTACGTCGAAGTGACAACTGTTACGACGTGTTTTTTATATGCATTCTAAAATTCAGGATCAAGTCTTTACCCCCAACGGATTGATGTTCACGTTTATGAGGGGGGTAAACTTTAGAGTTTTTCGTGGGATCGATAGTAGTTGTGATGTATTTTGTGTCTGCATTTGGATATTTGATATCGTAGGGGAATTTCCAACGCCTGCATGGGGGTAAAAGAGTGACACTCACGTTTATGACATGGTTTTTTGCGAGAGTAACAACAGTTGTAGAGAGCCCCTCATCCCGTGTTTTTGCCTTTTTTTTTGTGGGGAGTTTTACTCTAGATTAACGTTTACAACAGGTTACGCTTTAAGGTTTTACGTCGGATTGACAACCGTTACGACACATTTTATCTATTTTGATAGTCACGGTTATGAGTTGTACGTGAGTGATAGTCATTGCCACGTATTTTTGTGTCTGCGTTTGGGCATTTGAAATCATGTTTGCATTTGAATATTCGAGATCGAAGTGAAATTCCCAACAACGCACGGGAAATCTTACTAGTTTATAGTATTTTCCTTCGTCATTTCAAATATATAACATACTTAATCATCATGTTGGAGCCAGGTTGCAAGATCATTATCTACTTGCTGTCCGATGATGGTGCTATACTTTATAGAAACACCTAAGGCATCACGAACCCCTTATAATTGCACATTTAACTCTTTAATGATCCAAGTACAACTTTTGACTTCATCTCTAGGACCAAGTCCTAAAACCTTTATAGGACGGCTAAACAACTCCTTTATAGGACTAGGCCCTACACTTTGACCATTATTCATGAGAACTTTTATCATTCTTATTTTTTTAACAACAAAATTAGGATCAATGTTTGTCTCTTCGTATCCCAAGTGGGTCACTCGGACCCGACAACTTAGGCGTTGCGAGTATAATCCGCTATTAACTCCTTGGTGGCAAAAGCCAAGTGTTGGTGGGCGTTAAATCCGAACGAACCCACCCGTTCTTCAGAAAGAAACCCGCATATGTGGTAAAACCCCTACCCACCGTTCTTGCCAGGCTATTTGGTTAAAAACATAATCCATAATAAAAAGACCAGGATTCATTAAAAGGTTCTTAATTTAATTTTAGTAATGCATTTTAATTAAATTAGAAAACAAAATAAAAAATTAATGGGGAGCTAAAAGAGGAAAGTAAAGAAATGAAGTAGTGGAAGAAAAAGCAAATAATATTAGTATTTGGACATTACCTAGAAGAAATGCGGACAGTACTAATAAAGCACATCTTTGTCACTCCATTCCATTAACTTATTAAACCATAACCAACCCTTTCCACGTACAACACCTACTTTCCTCTCAACTCAAAGCTTTTAAATACCTTATAATTTAGACAGTTGGTCCTAACAATTTAGAAAAATTAGGTTTTAATATTCGAACTACTACTTGTTTTCTCATAATATTTCACACAACGATTTTGACTAATAAGTAATAACACTTCTAAGTATCACTTATGTTAACAAGAGCTTTTATAATTTTTCAATCATCATAAATTTGCAATTAATTTCCACTTTATTTCTTTACGAATTTGGTGCATTTGACAATTTCGCTCATACTCTTTACAACTTAGGTACCAGCCATAAATTATCAATAATATATAGCTGCATATCATTTCTTATTTGCTTATTAAATATGTTGGAATTTAATTGCTTTTATTAGAATAAAAGGAAGGATTCTTCTAGTACAACAATGAGAGGAATGTCGATTAATTTGTCATATTTGATGCCGTTTATTTCCTATTAAATAACTATATATCTTTTAGACCAAAAAACGTAGTGCGATGAGAATTCAACTTCTACAATGGAATTTAGCTTTAGCTTAGCTAAGATATTCGTTTGTACCCCCTACAAGACATGTGTCACTCACCCAATCTTTATATGTAATACAACATAATACGTAAGCAACACGAGTCGAGTTATCTAGTTTCAAATTTGAGTTTGACTTAGACAATAAACATTTTGGGAAATATTTTTATAATTACCAGAATATATAGTTATATATAATGTAAAATGAATATTTAAACCTTTTCATAAGCTAAAACTTTTAAGGGATAACTTTGTAGAAATGTAACCAACTTTCTCAAGTGTTTCAGTTAAGTCACTAATAGTTTTTTAGTCGTCACTGAAAGTTTTTTAATCGTCACTCAACTTACACCAAGTGTTTCAATTATATGTAATTTGTTAATAAATATTCAAAATTATTGAAATTGATTTAGGCAAATGAAACGTATAAATATTTGTTAGTAATTAATGAATATATATTCTTAATTTGACTTCAATGTTATAATTATGAGACGACGTTATTTCATGAATTTGTTTTTGTTTCTTTCACAATTGCCTCAAAATTCAAATTAATTGGAAAAAAGTTCACTTATTTTATATAAAGATTTATATATGTTTTATTTTCCGTAATCAATTTTAAAAGATTTAAACAATTTAAAAAAATTACATAGGACTGAAACATTTAGTGAAAGTTAAGTGACTTTAAAAAAGCAAAAAAAAACTTTAAGTGGTTTAATTGAAACAATTAACAAACTTGGTTACATTTCTGTCAACTTTTAAACGCCACCCATCGGATTTCTAAGCCTTCCAACATTTTTCCTTAGTCTTACTTATAATGATATCTTCATCTCTACAGCTTTTGCTCTTTAGCGCCATCGTAGACGGGCATTTCTCCGGTACAAGACACAAGTGATATAACACCCTAAGTAAATCTCATATCGATCATAAATGTAATGGAGAGATGCTAGATTTATAAGAGACGATCAGCCTCAAATATCAACGATGCGTTTTGGGCACATTAGCTGGTGTGAAAAGAATTCTATAGTTAAACGTGCTCGGGCCAGGAGAATCCAGAGATGTGTATCATTGGCACATCAAAAGCAAAGATGTAAACTTTTAATGGCAAAGCGACATTATTGATGTCATGAGAGGTCCGATGTTAACTACAGCCTCTAAGAGCCCCATTGTATAATCTCTTTTAAGTTTGGGTGGGGTTATGTACAAAGTATTAACCAAGAACAGTATCATTCAGCATGGCTTTTAAGCTCGATCACTCAACTTGAATAGGAAGAGCGGTAATATTTAGATACATACACAAAGTGTGAATGCATGAATGATACGAACTCAACAACACTCGCAAGCTTCACGAGTCAGGTAATCCAGTACTCAAACTCAACTCGAGGAACTCTAGATAACAACTTAAATGAATTTGAATTTGAATTTAAATGTTATTTGAGTTGATCTTGAACAACTTGTGAGTTGATTTAGCTTAATTGTGTACACCTTAATCGAACCCTCATTATTTGGGCAAATTGTATAAAGATTTTTTTTTTTAACTAAAAAACTTAAAAGCATCATATTCTCGATCATTTCACTAACACTTTGAATCTTCTATTCGTTATTCACTATTACTTTAATTGAATTCTCTAGTTAAAGTAAAATCAAAATATCACTTGAATCAATTCTCGAATCAATTTTATTCAAAAACATACGATGCAATTGAGATGGTCGAATCACTTCCCATTGATCCGAAAATATACACTGAAAAACAAAAGCATTTTAGAATAACGATTCAACAACGCCGCGTTAACTTACAAAAAAACATCTAAATCTATAGCGATCGACTAGCTTATTATAGACAGCACAACCTCGTGTGCATTCTTCTTGAATTCCCGATGATATAAACATAACAACAATTCATCAATCGATCATCAACAACCCTTTTTCGTTATCACTATCACCGGGATTATAATCCATGACCATCTCCAACACACTAGATGAACTTGTTAGTTTTTCCGCTCTCAAAGCCTCACCTTCCCAATCGGTTTTAACCACCACCGAATACAAAACAGAAACCACACACGCTAATTGAGCCGACAAAAGACCGATCCACAAACCACTGAACCCAACATTTAGGAAAAAAGCTAAGCCAATCGCCACCGGGGTGCCAACGAGGTAAAAGGAACCGAGGTTGATACGTGCACCAACCGCGGGTCTAGCGGTCCCACGTAGGATCCCGCAACCAGTGGTTTGGGGACAGTTTCCGAGCTCACATAGACCCATGATCGGCATGACGGATGAAACGAGTGATTGGAGCATGTGATCATGGGTGAAAAGTGCACTCCATTTGTCCCTAAAAACTATGGTCCAAATGACATTAATGAAACCGACTACAAAAGCACATGCCAGTGCGACGAGTGCCGCTAGTTTTGCCTTGTTTGGTCTCCCTGCTCCGAGCTCATTTCCGACCTTAAATTTGATACAATTAGAAATAGATATAAAATAGGAAAAATGAATATAAGACTGTTACGCACATGACTTAGACATGAAACCATTCAAAACTACGTCATTTTGTTCAAATTAATGTACATTTTAGCTTAAATGCTCTTTATCCAGTTCTTTTCTATCAATCCAAATAACTTTCCACTACTTTTTCTTCATCATAGTTACGAATATGGATTCTTATTTTTATGTCTTCACATTTTTGTTAAAGAAGTCAATTTGAATTATAAAGTTTATGATGTGTTATTTTATCTGAAACATATGTGAAATGATGAAGAATAACCAATGAAATAAGATACAAATCAAGTTTTATTTTGATTTAATCAAAATGACGTAGCTTTGAATGGTTTCACACTTAAGTTAAGTGCGTAACAACCCCGTATTCATTTTTCCTATATAAAATATGAACTAAATATATAGAGGTATATGATATAGTATAGCATAATATTAAATTACATTTAAGTAGACAAATGTGAAAACAGCGATAAGTACCACAAAAGCAACTTATACTTGACTCTTGTGAGATCATGTGAGAGAAAACCAAGACGATTACGTGGTTGCGTAACCGTCTTATGTATCACAGTTAAAGCAATGATATACGTTTCTTGTATTTCTCTACTTAAAGCCAATTATGTTTATATAATAACCTTCATCTAGCAAGATTTTAACCTCTCTCCTCAAGGATATAGAGAAAAAAACCAATAAAACCAGATGTCTCCTCATGTAAAAAGCCAGTCATGTATTACATGTAAATCTGAAAATATACTTTTAGTAGATATTTAATATTCTAGAATGACAAAAACCTTACAAACTTTGAAAAAGCAAAATAAAAGGTTTATCAATATCATTTACACCCGCATCCAATGAAAAACAAAATAACTTTTTTTTCTCTTTACGAGTAGAATAGCTCCAAATAGAAACGCAATATCCATGGTAATCATTAGGAGTCATTATTTGATATCCATATATTTATTTTTCATGAAAGGAAAGTATATACCCATCTATATTAGCCTTAACCACCTTTGTTATTTTATCTTTTAAAATCTTGAAAAGGTTTCACTTTCGCCTGCTAATTAGTATATTACTATATTGTGTTGATTAATTAAGATTGCAAGATCATATATAGACGCTTTTAGAAAGATTTTTATTCTTTTTATAAATTAAAAACTCTAAAAATAGACTAAAAAAAGGGACTATGTGTTTGCCCCTAACTGACCCAGCCCGATTTGATCTATATCGACGAGCAAGACTTTTGACTACATGACCCAACCAAACCCAACTCGATCCGATCTCTTTTGTGATAAGAAACATTTATTATCCACACTCAAATTCGATGCGTAGGTTATCCGTAGACATCTCTACAAAATATTTTAATTCCAAATACGTAGATACCAATTCCATTAAATCAACGTATACTTAAACCTCCTAAAGAAGGAAATTTAAATGTGTTTGTAAAGAATAAAAGTAAAAAAAAAAAAAAGGTAAAAGCTTGCAATAAAAATTATGAAATTGCACATTTGAAGAAAATAACGAAATTAGTCTGTTTCTCTATTTAATACGATATGTTTATCTTAAACAATTATTCATACTTAGGATTCTATCTATTCTAGGATTGGCAATTTGGCATCTATTTTTACTCTTGTATCAGTGTATATAATTTGTGCGTGTATCTATAAAAAATGTCCAACCATTATAAGATGGCCTAGTGATAAAAAAAAGTTGGTGTTAGACCTTGGAGTCCAAAGTGACCCAAGTTCTACTCTCGAGACTAGAATTTGGGGATACTAGACATCTTGTGGTGGCCAGTCACCAACAATGATCAGGGTGGGGAGAGTAAGGGGATTAAGTATAGTGCTTGAGCGTGAGTGTCCCCCCACTGTCTAGCTCTGAGAGCTCAGTGAGTTGATTGCCTCTTGCGTCTTGCCCTTGTGGCATGAGTGTCGCAGGCCGGTCAGTGGGTCCGATATACCCATTTTATCTATAAAAAAATGTCCATGGGTGTCTCCCTAATAAATAACACACTAAACACTTCAGATTCACGAATCCTTAGAAATATTTTGGCGTCTTCTCATATTAAATGATACAAATTAAATTCGAGCATTTCTTTTTTAAGTTCTTATACCATACAAAAATGTATTTTCATCTACGTACCGATGATATAATAGTACACTACATATTACATAAGGTACATTTTGCGACTCTTGTCTATTTTAAAATCCAATTTTTTTCACCTACACCCTACTTATAAGTTATAATAAATAATTGAAGTTACACCACCTTTTACTTTTTAATTGTTTGTTGTTATGACCAATGTATATATTGTATGATTAGATAAGAAAAAAAATACGTGACTTGACTACAATTGCAAAATATATCTGACATATTTTGTTGTTTTCTTAAGCATATCTGCATATATGTCTTGTACCCAAAGAGATGATAATAATATTAATAATAAGTTATTCGTGGAGAATAATAATGATTATATAGAAAGATTCGCATGAAAGAAACTTACTCGTGCAGACACACAACCTGCCAATGCCATGGGAACCGTGTACATCATACTGGTTGTTTGTATCAGTATCCCAGTCCCCGCCACTGTCAGCCGTGGATTCGCCAGATATCCAGCAAGAACGGTCACGATTTCATACCACCACCACTCCAAACATATTCCCATACAGCTCGTCACAGACAATCTCACCAACGCCCCCATCCCAATTCCATCCGTCCATCTCCACGTCCACCTCCACTTACCATACACCCACACGTACCCTATCATCAACACCACCATATGCAAATTCGTCAGCACCGATGCTATCGCCACCCCGCCCACACCCAATCGCAGCACCACCACCAACACGTAATTCAACGGCACGTGGAACGCAACCGCTATCAAGCTACAGTACATCACCGGTTTCGTCACCGCCTGTGACCGTAGATAAACTCGTAACGGCTGTAACAGACAGTTGGTTAGCAAATCGGGAAGAGAGTAGATACAGTACGTCGCGGCTGTTGACGTGATCGCTGCGTCCTGTCCCATGAACAGCATGATTGGTTCTAGGTTTAGCCATAGGAAGCTGATCGGTATGATCGCAATCAGGAGGATGAAGATCATACGGAGAAGAGATGCAGATAATAGCTCCCACTTGTTGCTCCCGTTGCTACCGTACGCCTGGCTGCACACCGGTTCGAGACCGGAAGCTAATCCGACGAGAACCGAGTAACCGGTGATGTTCGTGAAACCTAACGACAGCGAGCCACCGGCTAACTCTAAGCTCCCGAGCCGACCTAGGAACAATACTGAAACAACCGCTCGGAGAAAAACGAGACAGTTCGCCGCCGTGATCGGAATCGCCATTGATAGGAGTTCCTTGAGCTCCTCCGTCACCTGTATGTAATTTCAACATTTAAACAAAAATATCAGTAAAAATTTCATCGATCATTTCTATGAAGTATCGAGCTAGTAACAAACCGTTGAACAGAGTTGTATCAAATTCGATTACCTGTGAGGTGGTGAAAGATCCTTTGATGTTATTCGACAGTGAGTTAGAATTCTTCATAGTTTCAGTAGGTTGACGAAAGTGATTTGATTAACCAATTTGTGTATCTGCGAGACTGCAAGCAGACGTAAATGGAGATTAATTTGAAACGGATATCGATGTGATTTTGTCAAATATTCGTCATAAAAAAAATGAACATGTGTATCTGCGCTAAAAAAGAAAATTAAACATACTAGTAAAAGAAAAGGAGAACTGTTGAGTGTTGAGATCGAATAAAGATTTGAAAGTTAATAAAACAGAGAAGTTGCGTGCGAAAGCCAGTAAGCAATCTTAAGGGGAGATGAGATCGCATGAATGGAGAATATAAATGATTTTGGGCGCTCATATTTTGGTGGGGAAGCTTAAACTATATGTAATATCACATACATATGTAAAATACATATTCAAGTTAATAAATTCTTGTCATGCCACACCAGAATATATTGTCCCTAAGAAGAGATGTACCTCATTACTTTTATGCAACTTTGTTGATAATCCCTTCTTCAGTTTATAGAGATCTAGTGGTTGAAAATAGGTGATTTCCATTTAATTTATTCATTCACGAATATGAATACATATACAAATTGCATGAGGGTAAAACTGATAGATAAACGAAAAAATTGTTGAAATATACGTTTTGACTCATATTTTTACAAAAATAGACATTGTTTTTTCAGCTTACGGATTTATGGTCAGCACCAATCAGAAGTTGTCGTGTACCCCTTCGTAGGCTAAGCCAGCGTCTCTTAGCTGGCGTGTTATGTAGGCTGAAAACCAGTTTGACTACATGGTCTCACTCTAGTCCTACATGCCTACCAATAAGGAACAGACACATGTCCTGTTTCGTAGGCTTAAAGCCTTTATTTAGCCGACAGTTTAAAACATAGGCTTAGCCTACACTATCCAGCCGTCCACATCTATTTGGCTCCGAGCCTAGCCATACTTTCGAGCCACCTATTTACCGGCCACCTACAAATATACGAGCGCCGCCACCTGTAAATTAGTAGACATTTTGAGAATTATATGGGTCAAGTAGACATTATTAGAATAGTGGACAGTCAAATTGTTATTTTGGGAATTTTTCCTAATAAAAATGTTCTTTTCACTGAATAAATGTTTTATGTGTTATTATTATAAACTTGTGAGTTAATTGTGACACATATTGTCCATATCAGTTACCACGTAGTTTTAATATCATTCAAATATGTGCCTCACAAGCCTTCTCTGGCCAAGATGCAACTACAATTGTAGACTGGTTGTGGTCATGTCAACTCCATGAAAACCTTTTCAAAGGTTGCTTGGTCTGATTGTATAAATAACATATTCAAATGAAACGATCGTATGTTAATCAAGTTTTTTTCTTTTACAAAGAAATGGGTGTATCTTATTATCCAGTGAGAGTACAGCGTTGTTTCTGTGGCTGAGATAACCATCGGATTTTATTTACAATTACTTTCGGTCTTTTGGTGTGATAACTTGGCTAATGGCTATTGCTTATCGATCATTCTTCCATGCTCAAAAAGTCAAAAAAATGGTTGAAGAAGATTTTCAACTTGTTCAAGGAAAATTGGTTCATCGGTACGTGTAAAAAACTATAAAAACTATAAGAGGGTGAATATTTTTTCTTTTAAAGAAGTTTATACACAAAACTCTTGAGGACATGAAGATAACAAATAAGAAAAGAGTTAAAGAGAAAGAATTACAATCGATTTATAGAAACCGATTTATAAAGTTTCAAGTGGATGTTAACAGATCCACTATATGTCATATCCCCGATTGTTCAATTCAGAGTTGCTCCACTAACGTCTCTCTAAACGGTAGATATCACCAGTACACCAATTGTCTCACTTATCCGGAAGGTTGATCTCTCTTTTTTTGTCTCACTAGTCAAGGTAGTGATCACCTTTACAATTAACTCAAGTTTCACTTTTTACAAGAAAGTGAACACCTTACAAAAGTTACAACTCTATTCACCAAGCAACACTAGTGAACTGGACACACAAGTACAATCAAATTTAGATAACTTCAAAATTGAACATTGTCTTCTTTCTTGCTCTTTTTCTTGAACTATATATTCGATCTATGCATATCTCTTCAATGATATTATAAATATGAAGGAAATACAAAAGAGTGTTGAGAGATGTTTGGTGAGTTTATATAAGTTCAAGATCAAAAGAGTTGAGTATACAGAAAGACAAGGCAAATATTTATAGCAAACTAGAAACAAAAAGTAGGACATGACTACCTTTGACTGTACGATAAACCGTCTACGCATCCTCCACTTTTTTACTTGCTTTTTCGTTAGAAGGTAGGAGGTTGTCAAATCACATAATCCGAGGTAATATGCTTTTACAACTCTATTTAGACATTTTAGAGCATTCGCATCTCATTCGCTATATGGATAAAAAGAAGATAATATTGTTTTGCAGGAATAGATTTTTTTTTTTTACTTTTTTTTTGTAATACCCCCAAGCCTAGAAGGAAAGATCTTGCTTTTACTGTGATGAAAAATTTTCTATCATTATCACTTTCTACTTAGAATCGCTTGGTTGTACCTACTCAATAATATAACATGAATGATTCTATAATTTAGATATTTTTCTTTTATCTCCATTCCATTTTCTATCCAATTCTCTGTTTCTAAGATTTATAGTTTTTAGAAAGAGATTCTCTAAATATATATAATATATTTCACAATATCTATAATTTGTTTAGATTGTCAATAGAGAAAAATAATAATAAATTAAGTTATTGTGCGTATAATTGAAATTGAGATAGAGAATGAGACGTGAAGAAACAACATTTGTATATAATAGAAAGATGATATTTAGTTAATTTATAAAGACGAAGATATGAAATCAAATATGAATGCTCTAAAAGGTTGTTTTAATTGTTTGTTACTTTTGAAACATCTTCTGCCTATGTTTTCCATGTAATAATATGTTCAAAGATGTGTTAGATACTTTTACATAGAAGATTTACCGACTCGTTATATTTGACATATTTTATAAAAAATAATATTCTCAAAAAAAACTTTTAAGCTCTCATATTTCACAATATATATATATATATATACATATGTGGCCTTGGTTTGCTTTGTGGGTTCTGATAGATCCTTTGAACGTCAGTTTTGATCTTCCATCTCTAGTCAATTTTTGGATGTATCGATCTTTATCATTTGTTTATTGATAATTACACTTGATGACTTATGTGTATAAACATTTGTTGATTAATATTTACACTTGATGACTTAAGTGTCTAAAGGACGAGTCCGTCGCATATGATCAATTATTAATCACTAATGTTAATGATTATTTTAATAAATTTATTTTTGTCATTAATAGTAATTTTCGTAATAAATGATCGTTATTTCAACAACAGATCATCAAGTTCGGGTTGTACATATGAGTGAGACTAGAACTTAACACCACCTGCGTGTGTATAGGATTTCAATGCCACAGGCCCACAACATGACTTTTATAAGATTTTATCATGTGACTGAATATTTAAATGAAACATAAAACCATATTTTAATAAGACACAACCAAGTATAATGACAAACAAAACAAAATGTGAAAGAAGTAGATTTGTATTTGACCAAATATTTTTATCCACTCTACTTCATAATGATTATGGATAACAAACTTAAGCAGAAAAACTAACAAAACTCAATCAAATAAAAAAAAAAAAACAAAAAAAACAAAACAAAACTAGTACATAAACTATTTAGATGATTGTATTGTATTTGCCAAACTCCAAACATCAATCAAGATTGGTAAAACTTTACCAGCTCATTTGAGAAAGTTTTTCTGATGATATCTCTTTTAAGTTTTAGTGCTGCAGTTACCAGTCCAGATTCAGGAGTCCATGCTTCTGGAAGCAGTTTGATCTTTGCAGGAATCTCAAATTTCTCCAATCGACCCGTTTTTGCTGCCTATAAATAGGTCAAATGTAACATCAAGTAAGGGTGTGAATTTCTAACACAACACAAACCTAACACCAAACTCACAGATTTGGGTTTAGTCTAAACTCTAAACGGAATGGGTTTGAACCCTCGAGCATGTTAAGCTAAACGGGTCGGGTTCATGTCAACCTAACTCTGGTTAGCATGTTTATTTATTTAAGAGAATCTAAATGTGGTTATGTTATAACTTAAAAATGGTTGGGTATTTTGTACATCAGATTTTTAATTTACATGCAAGTTTTTATACATATTTTATTTTTAAATTTCTGATTTTAGAGTACTAATATGATAAAAAAATAATAATAAATAAATAAATAAAAAGAAGTTAAATAAGTCATGTTCGTGTCGGTTGTCAACCCACGAATATTAACATCAACTGTAACTTTGTGTTCATAATATAATAATATTAAAAGCTGTTTGTTACCTTCACCAAGGAGCTATAAACTTCCTTCACAATTTCTGACATTTCACACAAACTTGTGAAATCATCAACCGCGATCCCTTTCTGCAAAGCCCAAGATTCTACTGCAGATTGTGAGGCAACCACAAGAGCAACACAGTAATTATGAAACGAATTAGCATGAACCATGATGTTATCGACATACGGGCTAACACTCAAAACCGCCTCAACCTGTAGAAGAATCATTAATATCTGACTATGAATCATCTATGCATTTTATAAAAGATCCGCAAAATAAAAAAATAATAAATTAAAAAAATAAAGAATATTTACCTTTCCTAGAGAAACATATTCTCCATGTTGAAGTTTAACAATATCCTTCTTACGGTCAATTATCTCAAGACAGCCATCTTTATGAAACTGCCCGATATCACCCGTGTAAAACCACCTCAAACCTCTCTCATCAACCTGTATGCATTAAATGAATTATAAAATTTCATAAGTGGTTGCAACATGGGCGGGTCAACCCGCAAATAGTTTGACGTTTTCATGTTCATGATTAATTAGGACTTTTTCTATGGTTATCGCAGTAATAATCTAATTTTTTTAATATAAAGATTTCTGGAGGTTGTACACGTGTTGAGATGGACTGTGGACAACTTTCAACCCATTTGACTCGATCTTGTTATTTTATTTGACCCCTTTGAGATAACACATGTTGAAAATTGCGAAAAGTGTCATCTTGTGAAACCATTGCAGAATTTAAAGATGGAATTTTACTTTGTATACTTCCTTTGTCTTCTCATCATTTTTAAAGTATCCAAGAGTAACATTTGGTCCACCAATCACTATTTCTCCACGAGGCATAGGTGAATCGGTGGTTAAGTAACCACCTTCAGGCCAATTTATTAACTGCAAAAAAGCAATACACAAACTAAAATTATATAAAAGGTTAAATGCTTTTATGTAAAATCTACACATTTTAATAAATCAAAGTTTTAGAAGTGAATCATATCAGATACAAATGCACAAAATAGTGAAATACAATATACAAGTAAACATAGTAAATATAAACGCAATATAAGAACAAATGTAATGTATGTATTTACAAATGAACAATGTACAAGAAGTAAACATATTTACTCGTAAACATAATGTACACGTCAAATAGTAAAAAGTAAAACCACCGATACATGCTTATCTGATAACAAATAAACATTCAAAATAGCATAAAATTTCCAAGTACAAAGAAGTTAATATGCATAAGCGCGTGTGTGTAATGTAACAACGTAACAAAAAAAAACAGATATAGAGAGAGTGGGTACAAAAAATAAATTGTTGTGTAAATATAGCAAAAGTGCCTTCAATTTTAGTGGGAAAATGCTACTAATCTACATTGTAGATATCTAGTTTAACCCTAAGCAAAAGCATGTATTTGTATCACTCAAAATTTTAAAAAATGATAAAAGTTTTTTTTTTTTAAAGAACCTTGATATAAGAGCATGGAAGTGGTGCACCAACACGACCAACGGATGTATCATCATACTCAGAAAAGGTCCCACCGGCACACGTCTCAGTTAGACCATAACCTTGACCTATTGGAGCACTGGTCCACATAAAAACATAGTAATATCATAAATAAATATATATATATATATATATGTATATATATACAATGTAAAAATAAGCAATTAGATTTGTTAGTACTAACCCAAGACAAATGTTGATAAATCTTTGAGTATCAGCAGACAATGGGGCTCCACCAGACAGAATAAACCGGATACGACCCCCTAAAATGGCTCGAACCTTTCTAAATACTAAAAATTCCCATAAAAACTTTTCTAAACCCCATGCTCCAAACCAACTTCCATTAATTGCAGACATTCGACGGTTATATGCTAAATTAAACAATGTCTTCGATAATCCACCTGCTGAATCTACCTGAAAATTTCCAGTTTACACAAATATTGATACATTTAAAATAACATATAAGGGAAGTATTTTAAAAATATAAGATATACGCGTGCAATTTCAAGTTTTCAACCAACCTTTTTCCTCACACCATCTCTGACACGATCAAGAATAGCTGGAACAGCTGCCATTAAAGTTGGTTTTAAAACAGATGCATCTCCCTTTGTGCCCCGTTTAATTTTGCTCGATGTATCCGTTAGAGTTAACGCAGATCCATAACCTATTGAACTTCCTAAAGCCGCAATTAAATTCTGTCACATAAAATGTACACAAACATCAATTATATAACAACAATTTTAGGAATGTTTATATAAGTATTTATTATTTTTTGCATTTTTGGCGTACCTCGGCTGCAAGTTCAAGAATATGTGCCAGTGGTAAGTATGCTAAATAAATATCATTGGCTCCAAGTCCAGGAACAATGGTCATGACAGCAGAAACTGTAGCTAAAACATTTTTATGTGTCATCATTACACCCTGCATGAAGTAAAACACTACTTATTAATAATATTAATGTAATTAAAATGAAAAATTATGGTTATTGATTTTTTTATTAACCTTAGGCAAACCAGTACTCCCACTTGTGTACATAACTACCGCCACGTCAGCAGGGAGTGGTAGATCTGCTACTACGGGGTTTTGTTTACCAATTTCTTCTACTTCAGAAAATGGAAATACTTTCCACCTGCTGCTTCCTTCGGTTAAAACTGGACTTGAAAATATTTCATCATCCATGCATATTACGCGTTGTACAGTGTCTATTTGTCCACTTATATCTATAAGCTTCTTCAGCTCTTTGTTTCCACAAATTACGGTAGTAACCTCTGTCTGAAAAAACAAATTAAAAAACAATCACATGGCAATTGGAGACATCACTTCTAAACAAGAAGCTTAGAAAAAGGTTGCAAATTTTGCTATTAAAATTTTGAAATGATTAATCATATAATAAATTGGTTATTGGTATAATGAAATTGACGATGTAGCATGTCATATTCACATCAGCATCTATGTAACTATGTTAGTTAATTGTGAACAAGAATAACCAAAGATTAGTTTTCTACTTTTCCATGAAAAGGAAGTTTGTTAAGGACTAATTAGTAAATTTAGATCTTTTATAACAGATAAGAACTTTTTTACATGTATGATAATAGACTTCCTACTTGCATTACTTTTTTAAATATTGTTAGTTTCTTTTATAACTTTCAACTCTTATACCCACTTATAAAGGATGACAGGACCACAAAAGCACAAATGTACTTATTTAGTGGAATGAAAGCGTAATATAATCGCAATTGCATTATTAATATTTAATAAACTCATTTTCAGCGCCAATTAAAATGCATACTTTAACGCTTATCTAAGTGTTGTTTTCAATTTAAATTTAAAAAACTCATGATAAAAAAAAGATGACAAGTAGGTGTTTAGATACTATCATTTAATAGTTATCAAATGCTATATTGGTCACATGAGTGCTTATATGATTGCATACTTCAGATTTTATTAAACTACAGCATCTACCCCAATAATTAAAATATAAAAAATAATACCTCATTTAATGAGTGGCAAATGGCTTCTTCGCCCAAAGATGCATACATGGTCACAACAGTGACATTGCGCCTGAAACAAGCCTGATTAACAAGAAAAAATGATATTAAACTTCACAATTAATAAAATCTTACAATTAAATTAACAGCAAAGTGTACCTGCAATGCAATAAACCATTCTTCCCGTGTATCTGCAAATATTGCAACGCGTTCATCAGTTTTATGTCCAATTTGCACCAAACCAGATGCAAAATTACACACAACTTGATAAACTTGCCCATAAGTCAACCACTCGTAATCGCCTAAATGAAGCTTTTCAAATGATCTACCATCTTGATTTACTTCATTTTCCTTAGAAATTAATTTTCTTGTTCCAAGTAGATTCTTGTCACCATGCTGATTGCATGCTTGCTCAAAAAGATCTGCAAGAGTATTAATACCTACCCATGCTGTTTCAACTGGAGATGTAAACCGGTGGTTTCTGATTGCATACGCGGGTTCTCCGCTGACATCAGCAGGCAAACCGCGCTTTTTTCCTTTTTTAGAGTTTCGAAGGGCGAGAGTGAGTAGAAGAGGAGCCAAGACACCAACAACATATGCACTCATGTCCAAATTACTCTTCTAACCCTGTGAAATTTAGATTTTCAGTATTGCATTATCTGGATTCGAAAGAACAATACAAATACATAGTAGGTTCACGAGTTGAGTAGTACAAGCGGCAAAATATGTGAGTTTCAATGGTGTGAATTCCGTATGTAAATCTAGGATTGTTTAATCACTTTGGTTGTATAATTTTATGTTCATCGTGCAATGTAGCTTCAGCCATGACATTAATAAACGAAAAACAGAACAAATCATCCAGGTGAATTCTGATTTACAGATGTATAACCAACTACCAAACATGCATTAATGCCAAAACCACACCATTACGATGAGAATTAAAAAAACAACCTAATGTTCAAACATTTTAAACTCGAACTGCAAATGAATAGTTCATCAATTACACAATTAACAAAAAAAATAGGTAGTATTGAAGCAACTATTGAAAATAACTTTAATAAAAAGATATTTGGGGCATCAAAGAGTTGAATGTACATTCAAATTTCAGTAGGTTCGAAGTGGACACTCGGATCAATGGCATGCGATTATACACATAAATCATACAGCAAATTGGGGATATATTGTTGGGGAGCATACCTCGTGCGTTGAAGTTGAAGAACCAACTCTCAACAAGTTCAGATGATGATCAATGAAGAGTTATCGCGATTTTAAAGTTGAAAATGAAAATGTAAGAGGCGCGAGTGGGGGGCGGAGAAACCGTAGATGTTGTAGTTTCAGACGATGGTGCCAGTGTTGAGGAGTCGTTTTGGATTGTTTATTCTAATTTTTTTTTTTTCAAACCTGAATCTTTAATTAAAATATATTTTAAGTAAAGTTATCAAACGATGTATACTCAAATAATATCTGTTTCTTCGTAGACTACGTAACTTTGTCATTCTAAAAAACTATAGTATGAAAGAATGAGATTCTTTGATTATATGCAGTGATGATCCGGTAGTGATAGATAAGTGTTTTTGCGTATGTGTTACGTAAACAGTCAAGTGATAATAATAAAGACGCAGAACGATGTTTGTGTGAATGTAATTTTTAGTAATTTTAAAAATAATGATGAGGTATGGTATTTCATTTACACTTTGTGATTCAACCAGACCATATATATACCATACTTCTAAATCATTGTATGTATACTTTAGTCCAAAACCACTTGGTTTGTATGTAAATCTATCTTCATGGCCTCATGGATGTCTCCCGAATAATTATATATTATGTACAACACACACATACTCTATTTAACAGGGCAGTAAACGAATCGAGTGATGTAGTAGGTTTTCTCTTACATTCAACACACACAAACTCTAATTTATATATATATACACTGTACTTCTAAAATCATCGTATTACAATATTTGGGTACAACACCACTTTGTTAGAATGTAAACTATCTTCATGGGCATCTCTCTAAGGAAGGACTCCTATCATGTACAACTCTAGTTACCTTGAAATTGATTACGTATGTGTCTTAAAGTCTTAAATTTGATTATGTGTGTGTTTTAAATAAATAGTTTGAAGATGTTTATCTTAAACTATATAGATAGTTTAAAACTATGTATTGTTTGAATTCAAACATATCCTGACTTGTTGAAGTTGGAGTAGACTAATTGGCGTTTTTGAAAAAACAAGAAAGAGCAAAACACAAAACAAAATTAGCTGCGTACAAAGTCCAACAATGTGGACACCCTTTAATATCAACTTGTATCTCAATTTCCACCTGGTAGACATTTTGTCCTGTTGTATTTAACAACATTAATTAACATCTTTAAATACCGGTTTGTATTATCATATGTGTTAAAACCAAGTTTTTTTTAACTATTGTAACATCCGTGAGGCTCTAACGTGATATCTACCTATACTAATAAACAAAAAACTCAAAGGACACATGTCAAGTTTTTAAGCAATGTATTCTCATTTTGACACTTGTCAAAGTTACAATTATTCTCAAATAAAAAAATTCATTTTTCAATAATGCAACCCATTAACTACTTTAAGGTTTCTAAAAATAAGAATCTTTTAATTTTAAAAAGTTACCAAATATACGTTTTTGTACAATTTAAAATTTTGATACTTTTTTTTAAATTTAAATTTTGATTTATTTTCGTATTTTTTAAAACGATAACATTTTTAAAATAAAAAATTGTCAAAATTGTAAATTATAAAAAAGATTTCTTCTCCAAATATTATATATTTTATTGTCAAACTAACCCTAATTAGGAAATTTTAAAATTTGTTATATACTTTAGCTTTCATAATTTATCAGTTTTGTTTTAAT
>WOUH02000003.1:702437-736413 GCA_009936405.2 Stevia rebaudiana | reverse complement strand
AATATAAATTAAATGCTGCAATTATTGAAAATATAATTTTGTACGCCGTGTAGTACACGGGATTCTCACCTAGTATAACATATTTGTTTTGATTATTGTGGTCTAAGTTGCTTTGTTTTTCGTTGCCTTGTTCAAGTGAGTATGTATCATCGTACCATATTTAAGTGGTGTTAAATGGATCATCTAAGTGTTATGTGCACTCAGTTGTAATTTTTGGTATATGTTTATATGAATACATTATAACTTTGGACTCTTTTGCAGGTGAGAATATGTATAGATGTATGTATGGGGTGCATTTGTGCAAATGTATGTCAAGGTTATGTAACTAATGATATCATGTGGTGTTATAGTTTACAACACCTTGTTATGTTGTATATTGTACTGACTTGTACGGATGGTTAACCATTTAAATGGGGACGTAATTCTGGGTCTCAGCTGTAACATGGTATATGAAATGATTAGAGTTATTATGTTAGAAAAAAAAACTTCGGTTTAAGTGGAATGTTATCATTAGATAAATACCTTTTTAATGTGCATATTGTTATACAACATAACACTAAAGGTTGTTTTAGAGATATGGTTAGTTCTACAAAGTGACGACGCCAATAAACAAATAACAATGAACGCATTTGAATTAAGACGTATTCGATACACCCAACCATCCGTCTTAACCAACAACTTTGTGTACCCTTTTAATATAACTCAAAATTATACATATATTATATACAATGTCTACTTTTTTTACTTATAATTTAGTAGCATATTAATATACATTGGTGCTTGGTTTCTTTCCACTTGTTAAGGAGTGGTGACCAAAATCACAAGGATGCTTAAAATGGAAAATTACTTGGAGACTATTGAAATTAAGGTCCACGTAGATCATGAATCTAACACGTATATACATGGGCATGCCTTATGCTACATGTATAAACCCTCCAAAACATTCTTAACTTGCAACTCCAACTCGAGCGTGCATGGTAATATGATTATGTGTTCCATGTGCTAATCCTTGCTTCCATGTCTCCATACTATGAAGAGATGCCTTGCTTGTTGTAAGGCACAAGAGATGAGAATATCACTTACAATCCAATCTACAACAATTTGTGAACTATTATCAACTGTTGTGAACTATCAACAACTATAGTCTACAGTGAACCAGTGTTAACTATTGAGAACATGCCAACTATTTACTCATCTAGTCATAGTGAGTTTACATGGCATTTTTAAAAGAGCCGGGAACGAGCTGTGGGTTATCTAACTGAGCTTTTTTTTTTTAATAAAAAAAAAGGGTTTGATCAAGTAAAAAACCTTGATGGGCTAAAATGGGCTTAATGGCCCAAAGGAGTTAGAAATAGGCAATAAGGGGTCATACGCAGACAAACTCATCGACATCTTTCTCTGTTCGTATACACAGCCAAGAACACCTCCATCATTTGTAAATCGATCTCCACCTTGTTCATAAGGCACGAAATCGACAGAGAATAAGAGGTGAGCCACGAAATCAAAACCATACTTCTTTTTTTGATCACAATTTCGTATTTTGTGAGCAAATTTACACGGGTTTCGGTTTTTAGCAGAAATTGGAAGATATATGGTGTATTGAATCTCTCGCCTAAGAAGACGACTGAGATGGTTAGTCTAACTTGTTTGTTGCTTTTTTTTTTCTACTGATTTTGGTTTGAGACTAAGAACCGATTGGTTCTTGTAGTTGAGAAGGTTCAAAAGAGCAAAAAGGAATTGAGAATTGCTGCTGCATTGTTGCTGAAATCGGGTCTGTCATCAAGGTAAAAGATTAATGTTTTCGGTTATAAACATTATGGCTAGTTGTGTAACGATTAGAAGAAATTGTTATAAGTTTGAGTAACAAGGGCAATTTTGGAATAAAGGAAAGGTTGCTGTAAACTGCAGTTATAATTTGCCCAAACAAGCTACTAATCGCCAGGATTAGTGGCTGTAAATTTGCTAGAAGCTGAAAACGTTGCTGTTAAAGGGGCTGTAAAGTACTGTAAACTTATATTAACATCATTGATTTTGGTCTTTAGTTCTTAAATCACATAGTATGTATAACATTCAATTATAAATCAGAATCTTAGATTTTTCTATAGGTTTGATTTTTCTGCTCTTGGTTAGTGTTGATAATGCAGCTAAAACTCTACGTGGCTTTCAAACCGGCAACATGTATACTACTATCAGATGACATGCCAAATAAAAATTTCAATTTCTTGTACCAAGTTATAAAGATTACATGTTAAATAAAAAATTTTAATGTTTATTTGTTGAACTATACCTGTTTATGAGTCAATGTAAATATCAAAATATGATTTTGATCGCATTTGAAAATGTTGGATAAGATAATGCAAGGATTCTAGTTATCTGAAAGAGTTCTACTATCGTTACAATAGACTGTAAATGCTTTGGTTTATCTTTTATTTGGTTTTGGGTAGGATACCTATCGTCACAAAGGCTTGAACTTTAGAGACATTTAGGCCTCCAAAATCTCGATCCGCTTTCGGTAAGCACACAACATAAAGAAACTTTTCAAAAGAAGATTAATGAAGCTTGATGTGAATGTTTTGCGGTATCTTTCCAAAGATGACTTTAGAGTTCTCACCGCCGTCGAGATGGGAATGCGCAATGTAAGTCAATTTTAGTTTACAATGTCCTATACTACTATTACATTAAGTGAGATTATTTGGATATGGTTGTTGTTGTTGTTGTTGCTGTTGTAATCATGTTGTTAGCAAACGTGTCTTGTTCTTTCCAGCATGAGATTGTGCCTGCAGAGCTCATTGATCGCATTGCTTCACTCAGGTCACTACAATTATATGACTATTACTTCCAATCGTTTCTCTTTTGTTTCTTTTGTTGTTTACAATAGTATTACTTTTCTTAACCATATATCTATAGTTTATGTTAGTTGCAAAAGTCAAAGTAAATACTAGTTTTGTGGATTATATATAGACATGGAGGGACCTATAAGGTGTTGAAGAATTTGCTCAAACACAAGTTGTTGCATCACGACTCTTCAAAGTGTGAGTAATTACCATGTTCTAATTTAAAACACGGAAGCTAAAGCTTTCATCTCACAAGTTTTATTTTTTTTTCCTAGACGATGGGTTTCGACTCACATATCTTGGTTATGATTTTCTTGCTATAAAGACTATGGTTAACAGAGGTGTATTTTCATCAGTGGGACGTCAAATTGGCGTAGGAAAAGAATCTGGTAATTGTTTTTATTTTATTAGACATTTTTTATATCAAATTATCTAATATGGCGCCGTTTTTTAAGATATTTTTGAGGTTGCAAATGAAGATGGTACAATTATGGCTATGAAATTACACAGATTGGGTAGAACCTCATTTAGAGCTGTAAAATCTAAGCGTGACTACTTAAGACACCGAAGTAGTTTCAGTTGGTTGTATCTATCTCGCCTTGCTGCTCTTAAAGAATTTGCTTTTATGAAGGTATATTTGTAATTTGTTAATTAAAGATTATCGATATAAGATATTGTTCTTTGTTATGATTTAGAAAAATAATGTAGGCGTTGCAAGAACATGGTTTTCCTGTCCCAAATGCTGTGGATTGCAATCGCCATTGTGTAATTATGTCACTTGTACAAGGTTATCCGTTGTAAGTATTCTGTTACAATTGCATTTTATTTTGGTTTTTACTACTTGCGTTTTTTGTTTAGGTTATTGCATGATTGATTTTTTTGGCTGAAGTAGTGTAATTACCTTTGTTTAGTTATTTATTTATTTATTTTTCATCTCTTTGCCTGCTCATATTTGATAATTTATGTTCAAGTTTAGGTTTCATAGTTTACATTGTTAATCTAATTTGTGAGATAAAACGATTCAGGAAATTATATGCATATAGAGTACATGTTGGAAACTTTTAACCCGTTCAACCCGTTTCCTATTTATGCTTATATGGCCTTCTTCAAGTTTGACCCGCTAAGAAGCGGGTATACCCTAAATTGACTCGTTTATGCATAAATGGGGCAATTCTCTACTCTAGATTGATTTCCATATGCAATTTGTTTCCCTTGTTTTTGTATTGATATTTGGATATCTTTTATCATTCTTGTTTGTTAAGTTAATTGTATACAAAATTTATAAGATTTGCTTCAAGTAAAATATCATATTTTTGCAGTGTGCAGGTGAAGCAGTTGCAAAATCCTGATACTGTCTTTGAGAAGATCATAGGAATTGTTGTCCGTCTTGCAGAACATGGGCTTATTCACTGTGACTTCAATGAATTTAACATAATGGTATGAATTTAATTATTTTGTAACTTATAGCTCACTTCTGATTTTGGATTTCATCATTAAAAACAGTTATTTAAATCATGAATCGTTTTTTGCATGATGTGCATTTGTTGCTTATTGATCTTTTTTTTTTTGCAGATAGATGATGATGAGAACATTACCATCATTGATTTTCCACAAATGGTATCTGTATCTCATCGAAATGCAGAAATGTATGATTAATCTCTTAAACTAGTTTTGGCTTGTGTTCATTATTAGGCCTTTGACTTTGTTCTTTTATTTTGACTTTGATTTTATTTAAAACATGATGTTAGGTACTTTGATCGTGATGTTGAATGCATTATCAAGTTTTTCAGCAAGAGGTGTGTAGTATTTAATTTTCAGAGTACATTTTATTATAATATAGCACATTTTTAAAACCAGTACATGGTAATTATTATATGTACAACAATGCGTCTCTGTTTATTTAATTTAATATGCCATATGTTAAAATCTAATTGCTTCCAACCTTTTTGTAGGGAGAGGAATTCTATAACTGAACCTCCCTCCTAGTAAATATATTTATTGTAGAAATTAATTAAATAAAAATTATGTGGTTCAGGTTTAATCTCTCTTTTGAAGCAAATGCTGATGATTCAGATTCAGATGGAGAATCAGATACCATAAAGCCTCGGTTTTCTTCAATCAAGAAAGCTTCTGGTTTTCTTGACAAGGAACTTTCTGCAAGCGGTTTTAGCAGGAAAGCACAAGATGATATTGAAAAAGTGTGAATTATTGTTTTTTATTTTTGTATTCTTATTATCTGTCTAACAGTTGTGTTTTTATTTGTATCGTAGTTCACTGAGAAGATACATGCTTCTGATGATGATGATGATGATGATGATGATGATGATAGTGAAGCTGATGATGATGATGATGATCACGATTCTTCTAATCTAAATGCATCAGATATCCAAAATTTTGATTCTTTATGCTCATTGACCAAGGTACCCTTTTACTTTAATTATGTGACATGAACGTGTATTGTAACACGCCAAATGGGTTTGGGTTGAAACGGGCCGGTCGGGTTAGGCCGACCCACCAACACTCTATTTGTCTTTTATTTTTTTGGTTTACACTTTAGATACTTAAAACAACATCAAAAGAAAACTGTATTATTTTTTTAATATTGTAATTTCTTTTAGGAAAATGGTTTTTAGTGCATGTAAGCATTTACAAGTTGGGCCATTTGATCTGTTTAACCTCTTTGACTCAGTTTTTTTAACTGATTTGTATATTGTTTTACACATTATCTATAGTGTAGAACTTAAATTACATGTTTATATACAAAACGGGTTAAAATGGCCACTTCTAGTTGAGTATGTTTTTATTATTAGTTTTCGAATAATGCTTGGTGCCATTTTTATTTATTTTTTTATTGTTTATTAAATTGTTAAGGATGGTGATATTGAGCAACTAGTGGCTTCTGGCAATGGTGGTGATGTAGAAGAGGTTCAGCATGAAGATGCAAGTGATAAGGTATTTGTTTGGTTTCTATCTTTTAACGTGCTTGAGGCATTGCACTGTGTTTAACTAAATAAGCTTTATTTACAACCATAAACGGTCTTTTTCATATCAATCTTTTATCTGGTAAACCTTTTTAAAATATCATCTGATTGATTGTTTTTTAGATATCAAGCCTTTAAGGATTTTAAAAACTCATAACCTTCTCATAGGAACTTCGGTTGAACTCATTTCAACGGTGTTTGAAACGTCTCGTCGAACTCCACGATCTTTGTTTTTACAGTTTAACCTTTAGAGTTTAGTTTGGGGTTTAGCTTTAAGAGTTTATCTTTAGGGTTTAGTTGAGTTTAGCTATGGGGTTTAACATTTGGGGGTTTAGCTTTTAAGTTTTAGAATATACGTTTTCTAGCTTATTGTGTCTTCCTGCTTGTCATTTAGTATTTAAGATTTCACTAGCCGGTTCCAATGCTGCTATAATGAGTTCAATCGGAGTTTGTTTGAGCCGGTTTATAAGTTTTCGTAAATCATTCTTACACTTTTAGAATAAGCCCCCATCTTAGCATAACTAATGTGTTTTTCAGTGCGCTTCAGGTGTACCTTCTAAAAATAAGTAACCTTTAATAAAGACAAGAAACAAAAAGTGTTGCTAGTCAACCCAACATTAACCTTGATTATGCAACATTTGCACACCATTTACATTTTCTTCATTCGTTAAATGTTTCACTTTATACCAATTACCAAAGCAATTAAACAATTCTGATTTCCAGGTGGAAGACGGTGAAAGCAGCGAGGATGATGATAATCCTGAACTTGAGGAACGTTTAGCCAAGCAGCGAAAACATGCCATTCGAGCGGCGCGTGCGAGTAGAAAAACAAATGCTTCAAGAAATTCTTATAAAGACAAAGGTGGTAAATCCTCCCAAAATGCCAAGATTCAGAAGAAGCAAATGAGTAATTGGTGATTAGTGCATAACCGTTTCTAGTAATTGTCAAATATTTTGTAGGTAACATGATATTTGACTTGTACTTTGTCGGTTAAACCAAATTATAATGTCCGCAGTTCAGTTTCACATATTATTAAGCAAGGGTGTAGGCTAGCTGAGTCCAGTTGCTTGTGAGTTACTTCATGTGGCTTGCCTGAATTGTTCTTGTTGTGATGTGTTATTTTTTTTTTCATTATTTACTGATTTCAAATTTTGGTTTATTACAAAACTACTTGCAAGATTACACACAATTTACATGATATAAACCAATCTAATCATGAATGCAAGAATCATATTTCTTCTAATTTAATCAAAATTCATATTTATAATGTTCTTGTTTATCCATCTAACCAAACAAACAAAAAATCTTGTTTTTGATAATTATTTACCAAACAAACGAACGTAAATGAACTTTTTGTTCTAAATACAACACTCTTGAACTCTTGTTCTACATACAACATTGTTTGTTGAATGTTCGGATCATTTACAAATTTATTCATCTTTTTTTGTTACGGATAAACATAGCTAGATAAAGTTCGTAGTTCACTATAAGTGTGTTCAAAATAATCAAAACTTGAAGAATCCGAAGTCTAAATAGTCTTTCAAACTAATCAAAAATATGTTTCGGGTTATTCGGATAGATTCAGGTTGGGTCGGCTCGGGTTCGGATAGTCCCAAAAAACGAAAGATATGATTTTAGCTCCAAGTCGAGTCTAAGTTTCGAATAAGGTCATTATACATTCAAATATGAGTAACCTAATTCCAATAAACCTAAGCATGCCTGTAATATGTGGCCCGCCCACGGCAGGAGTGGTGACATGGACCGTGACACTCGACGGGAACACCTCGACTCGTACTCACGCCCAATCTGGCCGCAACGCCCTCGAGCCTCGACGGCCCTCTATCCTTCTTATTGGTCCACATGGCCACTTTGATTATAAAAAAAAATGAGTTATTACTTTTGTTTATATAAAATCTAACATCCTCTTATATATACACGACATGTTTAACATTTTCTATAAAAACAATTCATCCAAAAAAACTCCAAGCACTAAAATGTCATCATCATAAAGCTCTAGAGTTTGCCGGTGTGGTTGAGGATGACGAACCATATAACTCTCGTCCAATCGCGAAAATTATACAAATAAGTAGAGATAACGAAGAAGCACATGCCCGGTTGGTTGCACGTTTTTTTGCGGATGACCCCAAGTATAAAGATAAGACGTTTAGGAGACGCTTTCGGATGGAACGACCTCATTTTGAACGAACTAGAAAAAGAAGAGCTGTTTTTCCGCTAAGGAATGGATGCTCGAGGCAGACGTGGTTTTATTGGTTTGCAAAAGTGCGCACCCGCCATACAAAAATTAGCATATGGGAACGCACCGATTCACTAGATGATTACTTCTTGATGTCAAACAAAACTTCTAAACAATCTCTTTATAAGTTATGTAAGTGCATTCGAAAATTTGATGGTCCCAAATACGTGCACAAACCTTTATGGAATGAAGTTGTAATCTTCTGGAGGCCCATGAAAAAACTCATTGGTTTCTCAGCTTGCTCGGTAGCATTAATTTCATGCAATGTGAATGAGAAAATTATCTCGCTGCTTGGTGAGGCAATACATTCATGCACTTTTTGGAGTGTCTCGGGCAAACAACGAACTCAATGTACTTAGTCAGTCACCGTTACTAAACAACATGATACATGGTGTGGTCCATAATCTTCATTTGTTTGTATGGCAATGAATACAAACATGGTTACCATCTTGCTGATCGAGTATATTTTTGCTGACCCGTGTTTGTGAAAAAGCTAACGAGCCCAGTTACTGATAAACGGAGAAGGTTTGCAAAAGTCCAAGAGTCGGCGATGAAAGATATCGAATGAGTGTTTGGAGTTTTAAAAAATATTTATCGTAATAAAGTAGTCGGCTTGGGCTTGGAAACATACAAAAAATAAAGTCGATTATGTTCGCGTGTGATTAATCCATATGAAGAAGAGGAAAATGCGAAGGAACTGGTGCCTTTAGCATTTGATTACGTAAAACGATATGAAAATCTTTTGGCAATACGTAGAAACGCACAGTTGTTTTCCCTCAGATTTTATTGACCACATCAACATAATTCGTCAAGACATAATAATGACTCGCAACAACGACAAAGATGTTTTTTTTTCACGTTTACAAGGCTTTAATATTTATTTTTTTGAAACTTGTTCTATTAAATATTATATTCTAATGAAATTTTAATTTATTACATTTTCAAATTATTTATGTTTTTTTACCTAAAATAACATTTCTAAGAAATGAAAAAAAGGATGACGTGAAGAGTGAAAGTGTTGAAGATATTACCGTATTACACATCTATTTGATCAAAGAGTGAGGTAACGATGTGACGTTAAGATGACAAAAATATATAATGGATGATTAGATGACGTTGAGATGACATAAAAGTATAACGAGATGATTATATGACGTTGAGAGGACAAAAAACTATAGCAAAAAATGAAGACACATACCAATTTTTCGTGCAACCGAGAACCGGTGACTTATTACACATACCATAATGCGCTATTTCGGTATTGATTTACTTCACTTCTTACTGTCCACTATTGAAAAGTTTAATATTTCCCACTCAAAACCCGTCTTTCGCGCCTCATCGCTTTACACCGACGATGGCGGACGCCGACGGTAAGGCTGCAAAGGAACTAATTCGCGACGTTGGCAAACAACTCGCCGCCAAGAAGGAATGCCCTCACAAAGATCTCCTCGTAAAGTTGCTGAAAGTAAGTTATTGTTTCCGATTTCAGCTTCCAGCTCAAGGTTTATGACATCAACACATAAACTGTCTAAAATCGTTCATTTGAAACTATTTGATTATCGGCCGTAGACTATCGTTAACAGACTCTTGTTTAAATTTAATTTTATGTTGTGCGAATTCGAGGTTTTGCAAGTATAGGCGCACTAAAACCCTAATATGCTGCTTTACTATGAAATGTGGATGTATATTACGCGGATTCTGTACTTATTTGTGCTGGTTTTAGTTAAGAGAATTTTATTTTGGTTAGGGTTTATGGTGCTTTGAACCTGACATAGTCTTATAGTATATGATATACGCATGCTGATATTTTTGCTGATCAATGCTTAAAAGTTATGCGTTTTTGGCAGCAAGCTGCAAGTGCATTGTCAAAGTTAAAAACACAATCAGATTTACTAAAGCCTGCTATAAAGCCATTGAGTGATTCTATATTGAAGCATGGCTTGCTGCAGCAAAAGGACAAAGATGTGAGACTTTTGGTTTCCATCTGTGTATGTGAAATACTCAGGATCCTTGCTCCAAATCCTGGTTTTAGTGATGCAGATCTCAGGGTAAATGGTTTGATTCAAATTATTTAGTGTTCTATCAACATCTCTGACATATGATCACATTTTTTAGGGCATCTTTCAACTCTTATTGGGTATGTTTGGGGAGCTTGCTGATACCAAAAGTCCATATTACTCAAGGAGGGTGGAGCTATTGGAGACAATTGCAAAGTTCAATTTCTGTGTGATAATGTTAGATATTGGATGTGAAGATTTGGTTCAGAAGATGTTCAGTATATTCTTTGGTGTCATAAGGTATGAATAGTACTGTTATCATACATGACTTGAAGTTCTTTATCATATTTCACATGTATGCTTTTTGCTTGCTTATAAGTTTGCAAATTAATCACTGCATTACATATTTAGACTATATTTTTTGCTTCTTCATTAAGGACTTAACCATGTAGTCAAAGGTGTTGTTTAAGTGCCTATTTGCACTTTCAAGGCGCACAAATAAAAATTATGCAAAAATCAGCTAAATTGGTCTGAAACATCTTAAAAATGGTCTGGAACCAGCCTAAAAAAGGCTACAAGATCACCCTTTGACTACGATGGGAGTGAAATGAATAATAAATGGATCAACCCGACTATGAACTTTTTTCTTTAACTACTAGTTGTATATGCATTGTTGACTATTTATGGTGTCGATGTGTGCTTTGCAGGAAAGAACATTCTTCAAATGTATTCGGTGCAATGTCATCGATAATGTCAGTTATTTTTAAGGAGAAAGGTTCTCAACAACTTCTAGAAGTGATTTTGCGTAATCTTTTAAAGGACAAAAAGGTATTTTGCATTGTTAGCTTGTTGCTAGCATATTAGTTACACATACTTTGTTGTCGGTATAATTATCGTCAACAGCTTTTATTTGAAAATACTTATTCTTGCAGGGATAATATTTCTCTCTTCTTCTTTACATATGCCCGTGTTTGATTACTTACTCCCAATTTACAGGACGCATCTCCAGCTTCTTTTCAGCTGGCGGTTTCTGTCATTGAAGATTGCAGTCAGGCACTTGAACCATTTGTTTGTCGTTTCCTTAACCGTTGTATTTTGGATCGAGATAGTGTTAATAGCGACCTCAAAGATTCATATCATGCTATTATATATGAAATCTTCCAGTGTGCCCCACAAATGCTTATTGCTGTTGTACCGAACTTAACACAAGAGCTACTGGTATGTAATTCTCTGTTTTGCATTACAAATTCATATTATGTAATTATTATGCCTGAGTTTATCAACTTATTAGATAATTCAGATTACATTTTCTCTGTTGTTGTTGTCGTTTTTTTTTTAATTTACAGGCTGATCAGGTTGATATTCGGATAACAGCTATAAAGTTTGTTGGAAAACTTTTTTCAATTCCTGGACGTAATGTTGCCCAAGAGTATCACCATCTTTTCATAGAGTTTATAAATAGATTCTCTGATAAATCTGCTGCAGTTAGGCTTAATGCAGTATCGTGTGCTAAATCTTTTTATTTAATCAATCCACCAGGAGAGGAATCTACTGCAGTTCTGTGTAAGTCAGCATCTTTCAATATTCTTGTTTTGCTAATTTATATAAATTTTTATATTTTATGAGTGAGCAGCTGCCCTCGAAGGTCGCCTTTTAGATTTTGATGATAAAGTGAGAACACAAGCAGTTGCAGTGGTGTGTGATCTTGCAAAGTCTAATCTCAGACCTGTACCACCTGAAATGATAACTCAAGCTGCTAAAAGATTACGTGATAAAAAGGTTTCCTTCTAAAAAATATTATCTTATTTACTGATTCTAAAGAGGCAATTACATATAGCTCAAAATTTTAATTACATATATCCCCTTACAAACATCTAAAAATAACATATACTCCCATTTTGAGGGGGATATATGTAATTTAAGTTTTGAGGCTATAACATGAATTGGGGAAATATGTAATTTAAGTTTTGGGTTGGGTATATATGTAATTATGTTTTAAATATGGGGATATATGTAATTGATCCTTTTTCAAAAACTTATCATATATCTTTTTTCTTTATGAAGGTATCTGTTAGAAAGAAAGCCTTGCAAATGCTACTAGACGTTTATCATGATTATTGTATTAAATGTTCTGAAGGCATCATCAAATTAAGTGTTGACTTTGAACAAATTCCTTGTGGTATTCTATTACTCTGCTATGACAAAGATATTGAGTTTGGGTATGTTTATTGGCACATAATGTTTTTCATAAATGTTATTATTTATAGACGGTAACTTTTGTGAATTGCCTGTTGCAGGGTCCAGAATATAGAACATGTGCTTGAAGACGATTTGTTTCCGGTTTCACTTTCAGTTGAGGAGAGAATTAGTCACTGGCTTTTTCTGTTTTCACATTCGGAATCAGCTCACAAGAATGACATTTTTACCCCTACTCATGAGAAGGCACTGACTGCTGTTTTGTGTCAGAAAAGAAGGTTACTGTAATCAGATGTTTCTTTTTATTTAAACTGAGATGACATTTTTTACAAGTTCCGTATTTTTTTTTCAGGTTGCAAGTTGAGATGCAGAGTTACCTGGATCTTCGGACAAAAGAACAGGTTTTAAATGTTAGACCATTGTATGCTGCAATAATGAATAATATTGCATCACATATATAAGGAACTTAATTTTTTTAATTTCATATTTAGTCTAACTCAAACTATCATTTCTAACTCACAAGCTGGTTTGTGATTCAAGTCAGTAAGATTCCAGTAATTCAGTATTGTTGCTTCTTCAGAAATTAACAGGAGTGTGTTAATTGATAAAAAAGATTTGTTTATTCTTAAAAGATGTGAATGCCATAATTTAATTGCACGTTTTTTCTTAATCATCTAAATAGCTTTTTTTTATATTATTATTTGATCATAGAAGAAGTATTCATGTTCAGTGTCTGGAGTGTCTAATAACATTTCTCATTCAGCAGAATGTCTCTGAGAAAGGAGAAGAAAGATTCAAAAAGTTGTTTGCAAAAATGTCAACATGCTTCCCTATTAAAATTAAAGCAGAAGAGTGTTTTTCTAAGTTACATCTGGTGAAAGATGATGACCTTTTTAACATCCTTAAAGAGATTTTGAATGAACCAAAGTTTGAAAGTTCACAGATCATCAAAGTGAGTTTTTAACTTTTGGCTCCTTCATCAAATATTTTATATTTTTTGTATTTCTTTCTGTTTAAACTGGATGACACTTCTTATCTTTTCATTATTGAAATTCTCTTTTTGAAGGTTAAATTTGTGAGGAAGATTACAGACATGCGTATGGAATTTGAATTTCTACAATTACTCTCTACAAAATTATCATATAATATTTTCAGCTCTGATCATGTGAGATGTATACTTGATCATCTTCCTGAAGACAAATTTGTACAAGACAATTTGAATAAGGCTTGTGTGACACTCCTTATGGTATGGGATTGCATGTCTACAAAATGTATCCATAAATATAAAAATTAATCAAAATAGAAAAAATCTGTTTCATTTTTGCAGTTGATTAATTTGCTTAATATGCAAATAAAGTGCACTGCTTTAGCCTTTAGTACTAACTGAGGTTTTTCTTTCTTTTTTATGTAGATTATTATTAATACTTTCCCTCTACTTCTGAGAGGTTCCGAAGAACAGTTTTGCAAACTGTTAAAGGAGAATTCACCATTCTGTAATGAGCTGCTTCAAATGTTAGTTAAAGCTGGACCTCATATCTCTGTTGATCTCAGGTAATTTACTAATGAGTAATGACTTAAGTCAATTAGTCAACTAGTTTTGCTTATGTTTTTGTTTGTTTCACTATATTTTCTTGGCTTATATTTATATTGCATTATGTTATTTGTAGTGATATCTATCCTTTCTTAGAGAGTATCTGTTTGAATGGAACCCGTGCTCAGGCCAAGCTTGCAATCTCTGCAATCAGTAAATTAATTGTGGCTTCTCAGCAGTTCACTTTCTCATACCTGTGCAAGGTTTAATTATGTTAGCTTTTTATTTTTAATTTTTTAATTTTTTATTATTTAGGGGATGTTTGGTTTTTAAGTTTTATAGAGTAAGGAATGGTATTAATAGTGATTAGAGGTAATTGGTAAGTTATATCAGCATTTAGCCACTAATATTTATGTGTGTGTATATATGTAAATATATGTGTGTGCATATAGATCATAGATGTATATTTTAAAGTTTATTAGTTATTTATCATAAAGATTATAGAATTAAATCTATATTAATACTATATACAAGAAAGGAAATAGGATAGTATGATGCTCACACACACACTTACCCACATATATTAATAACTAAAAATATATCTTATAATATTTGCATATATTTATAATATATTACTGAATATACTTTTTAGTCATTATATAGTATTTATTTATAAATATTTCTATCATGTGTGTTTGTGTGTACACACATATATAACAGTTAACTGTATGAACCAAATAACATTAATGATTGATGAGAAAGGTAAAACACTACTTAGTACTTATTTTTCCCTTCTCTTTAAAATTCAGCAATTCCTATTTTCCAACCAAACACCCTACTTTATTTTCATATTTCAGTCTACAATCAATTAAACTCATTGCTTTTTGCATATATTTATCTCTATGATAAACTCATACACTGTAATATCTTATTATTCTAGACACTTGTGGATGCTCTTGAAAGTGGGAAGCATACTCCAACAGTTTTGCAATCTTTGGGTTGTCTATCTCAACATTCTGTTTCTGCATTTGAAGGCCATGCTGAAGATATCACTCGTTATATTGTTGACAAAATCTTTTCAGTAAAAGAGGTAGCTTTTTTAGTTTATGTTATACTACATTTTTTCTCCTCATTTTTACTTAAAAACATGCTGTAACTCAATCCCCACAATTCTTCAATTCTTTTCTTAGGTTGGAACGTCACAGAATTCAGTTTCATCCCGTCTCGCATCCGAACCTAGTACTTCTTGCAAATTGAAGGTGTGCAACATTGTTTTATTATTAATATTTTTCATGAAATTTCTGCGGTTCTGCCATATTTGATCTATGTATGTATGAAGGATTTTATATTTCCATGCCTATTTCTGTTGAATTCAAATTTGGACAAGATAGTAATAATGTTTACACTTTCATCATGTTATTTCATATATATTCTTACGCACGAAACATCATTTATTTTTAGGCATATTTTGTAGCCTTACAAAAATGGTGTTTGAATGTTTGTTTCAGATATTTGGGCTTAAAACACTTGTCAAAAGCTTTTTGCCACATCAACGTAAAGGTGTCACTCGTAAAATTGATGAAATACTTAATATTATATCACAGATGCTTCTAAGAGCTGAGATTTCTAAAGGCACAATTTTCTGGTATGTTTTTGTATAATTGTTTATGGGCATGAGTAAATTTGAATTCTTCTACTTATACGAGTGTAAATGCGAAATATTTTAATCTATTGTTGGTATTGGTGAAATTTTTATGGTTACAACGTGAACCACATGCACCCAATCATTTAACAATACATAATTAGAAAATGTAATTTTTTTCCTAATTCATACTTTGTGTAATACAGTAAAAATGACAAAGATCATCTCCGATTAGCTGCAGCTACTTCGGTTCTTCATCTTTCTCAATTATGGGACTCGCATATTCCAGCAGATATCTATCGTCAAACAGTCCTGATGGCTAAGGTTTGAATCTTTTTATTGTTTTATTTCTTTTAATGAAATAAATATCTTATTACAAACTTGTTTTTTATTTTTTTCAGGACCATTCTTCTCTGGTACGGAGATTGTTCCTCAAGAAAATATTTAAGCTTTTCAAGAATAACGTCCTTCATTGTAAATATCTATGCGCTTTTGCATTGGCTGCTTCAGATTCGTCTGAAGATTCACCAAAAGATGATGTATGTGAAAGCTGTGATTATATTGTTTATTGATGGTTTTTCATGTTTACTTTTCTGATTCTATTTTCTTTTTAGTCACTAAATTATTTGGCAGAAATCATAAAGAACCGTTACAGAGAAACTAAAGCGTCTCGGAGTTCAACATTAAAGCGTGATGCAACTGATAATCCCGTATGTACAGTGATGTTTTTAATCCACATTCTTGCCCATGATTCTGATTTTCCCGCGCAAGATTCTGAAAACGAAGAGAATTTTGATACTTTTCTTAGGTAAGTTAGTAGGTTGAATAAAGTAGCACATCACTAGAGATTTTTCTCATATGGGTCGATTTGGTTACGTTTTATTTTTAATGGGTCAAACTGCCAAAGTGTAAAATTAAGGTAACAAGAGTCAGAAAGAAAGTACATTTTATGTTCATGCTTCTTAAATCAATTTTTTCAAAAAATTAGATTGTTTTTGAAGCAATACAGTTAGTGCTGTGTTTTGGGTCAACCCAAACCCTTGATGACCCACATAACCTAGATTTTGACTGGTTGACCGACCCACCCATTTCCACATTTATCTTTTCTGAACCCCTATTGATGTTTTGCAGCCCAATTGTTCTTACCATCGATGCATTACTAAACCCTTCCTTCGTAGATGGTGATATGAATCGAATATATACAGTTGCTTCTAATTTGCATAATATATTTAATGCTATCAAGAGGGCTGAAGATGCACTTGATGCTGAGATAACTTCTGTAAGTTTTAGTGTTAATTTTTTTTAATATTATATGCTAATTTATTGCGGTTAGATTCACGAATCTGGTATCTTGTAGAGGCTGCATATTCTAGCTAACTTGGGAGCCAAGTATCTATCAGAAAAAAAAATCAGTGGAATGCCAGTGTCACATACTCCAACCAATATCTTATTGCCATCATTGTTATTTAAAAAAAGCAACACCAAGCCAATGGAGGTAAGTTATAAATTTATTCCCAAATCTTTTGTCATTGCAAATAATATTATTTTCACAATCTTTGTATATGCCAGTCTGATAAAAATCATACTAAAAGTGCCCGCAAAAGTTTAGACGATAATTTGTTAGTTGATGGTCAATTGCGCAAAAGAAGCAAGACACTAAACGCGCACACAAAAAACTCACGTGAAACTCAAAAGCAAATTATATATGGTGAGAAAGAGAATCATGACTTTATTTCTCCAGAATCAATTACGTGTCATGGTGAGTTTTATCAAGATCATCAAGAATGAGTTTAGTAACTTTGCAGTATGGTTTTTCATTTTCTTGAAGTCGGTTACATGTTAAGGTGATTATTTTTTATTTTGATTGTGGCAGAAAAACCTTCATTTCAGGAGGATTCCTCGTGTGGTGACTATGCTTTGTGATAATTTCTGCATTAAGGTAATATTCTTATTGTTTTATTTTAATAACGTATCTGCAACGCTTCCTAATGTCGTTGGTTTCGTGTCGTATTTCATTCTCTTCATCGGGTTGATGATAATAAGTTATGTTGAATGGTGTGCTTCAAATGATATCATGCACATGTTTTGAATGCATGCATATTATGATGTTATGTCAGTTAAACCACAACTTGCATTCTTTGACCCCATGATAATGATTGGTATACAGGAAATATTTTGCGAAGAAAAATGCTGAGATAGCTGTGTATTTAGAAAGATGATTAATTATGTTTTAACATATAAGCTTCTAAGGAACGAGACGTTGACTAATGTTGAGTATAGGCTGAGTTGTGTTAAAAAATTTTGAATTATGTAATTATGATCTTTTAGAGTCGGTTATCTAGATGTTAGATCTGTATGGACATGTGTAAAAAAGTCAACACTTTGTTAGTTGATTTTAGCATTGTTCGAGTCTCAAGTAATACTTTTCTTTGACTCTCGTCAGTCAACTTTTATGTCTCCTTTAACACTAAAATAAGTAATTGACCACTGGTCAAATTTCATCATATTCCAAAAAGTGGTACGTGGATGGTTTAAGTGTTTAACACAATATTAGTTTCTAACCTGGATTGAAATTTTCAAAT
Source organism: Stevia rebaudiana (assembly GCA_009936405.2). NCBI lineage: Eukaryota > Viridiplantae > Streptophyta > Magnoliopsida > Asterales > Asteraceae > Stevia > Stevia rebaudiana. The sequence continues at coordinate 718,395 of WOUH02000003.1, read as the reverse complement.
CTGAGTAATGTGAGTTTGAGCTCAAGTTGATGTTGGTTTGACAGACCTATCTTGTTGCACAATCTTTTAACCTAATATACCAAATTTCTAGAACAAAAGAGACGTCATAACATTAGCTGTATAAGAGGTCAAAAAATCGTAAGCGATCTTAACAATGTTAAGGTAACCTAAGGTGTTTACAAGAGATTCATGACGAATTTTGTAGTAACATACAAAACCTTTATCACAACTTCTAACTCCCCATTATAAAAGAGTATCTTTACCAATTTGTGATCCTGATCCGCTAGACTTGTGGGCATGTAAGAAAATCTTTATCATACTTAAGAATGGGTATGTAAACAAACCAATTGGGCCGTTTTCTTGTTCACGTCAGTTTGTTAAGAAAGTGAATGTGTTTATATAATTATATTCATTAATGCTCATTTGTTGATATTTTTAAGGATTGTAACCGAACTAACATAAATTAACACAATAAATAAACAAGAACACATACAAGATGTGTCACTGTTCGCTCATTAGTTGATTATGCAATGTTTGGTTCTAACTTTTCATTCGTCGAATGGTAAGGCGATGATGCATGATAGTCCAATTAATATTTCTAATAACTAATAAATAATTATATTGATTGAAAAACGAACGTGTAATATAACAAATATAAATGTACACTTAGTACTTGGTAGAACCTCATGTCTCTTACAAAAAAGGGTACGAGTTCAACCCTTGCAAATGTTTATTTGGTGCAATTTAGAAATATATTAGTTAACGGTTAAAAAGGAGTAAATTTACCCGAATAAAACAACACTTCTTTTGTTACATATTTCCTCAACGCACTTTGGAAACGGTTAATCCAACATTAAAAAAGAAAAATATACATTAAAAAAGAAAAATATAGATGCTCTTGTCTCTTAGATGGGAGGTTTTGAGTTCAAACTCATTTAGAAGTTGATTATTTGGTTTAATTTAGATCTATGGTAAATTTGTGGTATCCTCTTAGACTTTAGGGTCTTGGATCTCTCAGCTATAACAATTTGCTCTGAGTTGGGCAATAGGTTTTTTCCAGTGGTGCGTTTCCTTCTCTCTGATGAGTCAAGTTTCTCATTTGCCAAGTAGTGTTGCTTCTGTTAAAAAAAAAAAGAAAAGAAAAAGAATAAAAAGAAATATCTTTGAGAGAATCGAGTTTGTGGCTACGAATAGATCCAACATCACCACTGGAGGCCCCGCCAGATCGCGCCTCACAACAGCCTCTAATCTTCAAATCCCCGGCGACAAATATCTCTTTCTGGAAATGTCACCTTCTTCCTCTAACATCCGGCGAGCTCTCACACACCATGGCCGCCGTTGCGGCCGGAGCTGTTTCTCTTCCGTTTTCTCTCTCTCCTTCATTCAAATTCACCACCACCAAGGTACCGTTTCATTTGATCACCCTCAGCTTCTTTTTCAACAAACCAGATCGTACTAGTTTGTTAAATGCAGTTAACGAACTATCTGAATCAACAAAATCAATTTCTATGACACTATGTTTTAGGAATACGATCGATCCATATGTTTTATAATTGAATTAAAGCCGTTTGTAGTCGATCAGTTGAGAATTATCAGGAGTAAGCTTGTAGGAGAATCGGAAGTGAAGGAGTTAGATGGATGTGATTAATGATTAGACGTTGTGTGATTAGAGTGATTATGATCAGGTTGAGAACTATCAGGTTGATCATTTTCGATGGATTCTAAGCCATTTGAGTGAGTTTGAACTTTGAACAGTTTTCAGAATACGGATTTGTATTGAGGTCAAAATAATTTTGATAGAGGTGTGAAATGTGTTAGCATATAATTATGCTTACATATGAATGTCTAAGTTGACTTTGCTTACCATCTTTGGGAAGCTGTAAGGGTAAATGCAGGGTAGTTTACCACATATATAAGTTGCTGACGTGACTCTAAAGAAAGTGATATGTTTGTTCATGAAATGGAATGTGAACTTTGTTAGCTAGTATAAAGGATGATCAAGTTTTTTTAACAGTGACAGTGTGACACCTATAATGAATTTATGTTGTATTTTTTAAACATAGGGTGTCAAAGGAAGATTCATGGTATTTGCTGCATCAAGTGGCGGGGGAAAAAGTGGAGCTGATGACAAGAAAAACTTATGGAGTAGTTTGTTTGATATCAATGATCCAAGGTCTAAATTAGTCCCACAAGATAACAGAAAGTTTTTGGATGTTAATCAAGCACTTGAAGTGGCTAGATATGATCTACAATATTGTGATTGGAGAGCTCGTCAAGATGTTCTTACTATCATGCTTCTTCATGACAAGGTTACAAATTTTTCAATCTTTACACCACACCGGAACACAAAATATCTCAAAAGATTTGCAATATTTTTACATTTTTTACTCACCTTTTGTATGCTTCTTACATTATAATCATCATGGCTAACATATATAGTTAATTATGGTTGAGATCCTTAAACATTCTTTCTACCAATTGTTATTCTCGTCCTCTTATCCAAAAATTTAAATCTATTTAAATTGATTAAATTGGGTTAAAATTACGTGATCCATCGACAGTGAGTACAAAAGATGATTGTTCCTGCATTTAGTTGAAAAGGATATTGAAGTAATATTTTTAATCATCAATTGCCATATATAAGTTGGATATCTATTGCAGGTTGTAGATGTTTTAAATCCTCTTGCTCGTGAGTACAAATCCATCGGGACATTAAAGAAGGATCTTGCAGAGTTACAAGAAGAGCTTGCACAAGCACATAAACAGGTGAGCAAACATGTAACTGTATATGAATTTACATGAATATAATCAATATTTAATTAATCATTTATATTCATATTGTGGACTCACATTAATTGTAGGTGCACATATCAGAAGCAAGGGTCAGTGCAGCTTTAGATAAGCTAGCATATATGGAAACCTTGGTCAATGACAAACTTTTGGATGACAAAAAGTCAGCAACATCAGACACAACAGTTTTATCTCCAACTACTTATACAACAACCTTTGAAACTGCTAAAAGTAAAGCTCAAAGAAAAAGCATAAGTGTATCTGGTCCAGTTAAACCTTACCATCCTTGTTTGAAGAACTTTTGGTACCCTGTTGCTTTCTCCAGTGACCTCAAAGATGACACACTGGTAAGAAAATTAGTTATATATTAGTGTTTGCTAGGTTTTTAGACAACTATATGACCAAATAAGAGTAAAGTGCCATTTTTGTCCCTGTGGTTTGGTGTGATTTAAATAAGAAAACCTTAAATCTCACCATTTTTGTCCTTATGGTTTTCATTTAATTGTCACTTCAGTCCATTGGCCTAACACCTTAGAAAATCTGTTATATGTGGGGTTATTTTTGTCAATTTTGTTTAGGTACCAGACATAAATGTAAGAGTACAAGTTTTTCTGCATTTAAAAAATAAATGTTTTAACCTTTTTTTACGAGCAGCGATTAGAGAGATGATGGTGGTTTATTTTTTATCAAATAAAAAAATATTTTATGGTTATTTATTTGGATTTTTAAAAGTACTCAACAAATGTTATTTACCATTCATTGATAACTTCTACCATAGTTAAAAAACTAAAATACCCCTCAAGTTAATGGACCTCTCTAACGGTGTTAGGCCATTGGATAGAAGTTACAATAAATAGGAAACGACAAGGACGGAAATGATGAGATTCAAACCTTTGAATTGAAATGGCAAAAAAACCAAACCACAGGGACTTAAATAGTACTTTACTCTTTTAATAATGTCTTTTGATTATTATTAGATACCTATTGAGTGCTTTGAAGAACCTTGGGTGTTATTTCGTGGTAAAGATGGAAAACCAGGATGTATAAAGAACACATGCGCGCATAGAGCATGCCCTCTTGATTTAGGCTCTGTGAATGAGGGTCGTGTGCAGTGTCCTTACCATGGTAAGAACTACATATTATTCAATATAAGATATATATATATATATATATATATTGGTATATTAATAAACTCATAATTTATTTTGTTTTCAGGGTGGGAGTATTCTACAGATGGAAACTGTGAGAAAATGCCTTCTACAAAATTTATTAATGTGAAAATAAAGTCACTTCCGTGCACTGAGCATGAACGCATGATATGGATCTGGCCTGGAAATCAACCTTCTTCAACCATTATTCCTTCATTACAACCGCCTCCAGGATTCCAGATTCATGCTGAGGTGTGTTACAAATGTTTCCCGCCATTTTATAATTTTGTTTTAATATTGTGCAAGTTAGAAACTTGAGATGCAAGTTCGACCCATTTTATTGTGACCGAGTCAATTTAATATAAAATGGGTCAAAAAGAAAAACAAAATCTAAAGGGTTGCGTGTGAGTGTGTCAATTTTATTGTATTACTGAATTTTTTGTTGATATTGTTATGACATGTTTATCAACCTGCCCATATTACCACATCTATAAAAAACTATCAAATCATGTTAACAGAAGATTAAACATTATTTAATGTTTATCATATCATTATTCTTTTTGGGATTGACAGATTGTCATGGAACTACCAGTGGAACATGGACTGCTTCTCGACAACCTTCTGGATCTTGCACACGCGCCTTTTACTCACACTTCCACATTTGCAAAGGGTTGGAGTGTTCCAAGGTCTGCTTCCCACACCACCGTAACATTTATCATAAATTCTAAACATCATACTATTTAATTAATTAACATCTGCTTCGCGTTAACAGTTTTGTAAAGTTTTTGACCCCTGAATCTGGGCTTCAAGGTTACTGGGATCCATATCCGATTGATATGGAATTTAGACCGCCTTGTATGGTTTTATCAACCATTGGGATTTCAAAACCGGGAAAACTAAAGGGTCAAAGCACCAAACAGTGTTCAACACATCTTCATCAGCTACATGTTTGTTTACCATCATCAAGAAATAAGACTCGACTGTTGTACCGAATGTCACTTGATTTTGCTCCTGTTTTGCAACATGTTCCTTTTATGCATCACCTTTGGAGGCATTTTGCAGAAAAGGTAACATCACTGACAACTTTTAATAGGATAATGTTTTTCGTATTGGTACATATTGTCACATAACTGTATGATTTTTTCTTTAGTTATTTTCCCACTGTCCTACATGGAATTTCTCATTTACCTTTGCATTGTTATTAAATACTAAGGGTGCCAAGATGGGCAGGTCAGATAATGGGTCAGAAAGATTTGGGTTGATATGGGTCACAATGGGTCGGGTTGATCACACAGATAATATAAGATTATCTGTAACTCTTGTAATATTAGCACGTTAATAATAACTCCAAGAAAGATAGTTTTTACAGAAATAATCTGAAAAATTAAATAAAAAACTTCTACAATAATAATCTGAAATTTAGATAAAAAATAGTTTCTTTTTTGGAAAATTGGATTTTCATAATCCTAACTTGACTTATCGGTCTTTGATAATATTACCACAACTTCCAAATTTTATATCATTAACCGGTAATAGTCCCCCGCCAACGGAACCTAACGCCATTAACATTTTACTGACGTGGCATGATGACATGGAAATAATTGTCGACGTGACATGACGATATGACAAGAATTGCTGACGTGTCTTGATGACATGGCAAGAATCTGTTGACGTGGCATGATATCACGTCAGCAAAATGCTAACTGTGTTAGATTCTCTTAGGTGAGGACTATTACCTGTAAATGATATAAAAGTTTGGGGGTGTTGGTAATAATTTCTTGACCTGGGATTATCAAAGGACAATAGGTCAAAGTTGAGATTACTAAAATCCAGTTTATTTTTTTTATTTTTATTTTTTTAACTTATTGAACAACCTTCTAACTCCTAGCATAAAACCAGTTAGGATGTATGAGGGTGAGTTTCAAACCACGCGTCTCATTTGAGCCTCTTTTTATCTAACCTGCATGAGAGAAAGACACAACCCAAATCGATCCATCAATGAGTACATGGGTCAAAATTGCCATGTTTATTCCAATAATATGTATCCATCTGTAAAAAAAAAAAAAAGATTTTTCAACTTTCATATACTTCAAGTAATTGAAAACTCAATTTAGAATATAACAGAATATTCACCCCGAATTAAACGTTACAGGTTCTAAATGAGGATTTAAGGCTTGTACTTGGACAGCAAGATAGGATGATCAACGGGGCAAACGTGTGGAATTGGCCCGTATCATATGATAAATTAGGAGTAAGATACAGGTTATGGAGAAATGCAGTGGAGAATGGTGTCAAGCAATTACCCTTCGGTAAATGAACATAAAAACTAACATTTGGAAGTCAAATTAACAGCTTTGTGTGGTTTTGGTCAATGGATTCATGGTCTTACACAGATTTTTGCAGAATCACGAGTCAGCGACTCTGATTTCAGGCAGAAAAGCGATGACTTTTGTGGACCTAACATTGTAAAACAAATGCAAGTAGTGATTTTTTAACACCCCAACCTTGAATGGGTTCACTTGTGTCATTGTTACAGAAATAAGAAACAAAACATGTTGCTACAAAATGTTTGATTATGAAAAAACCACATGGGTGGTTATAGTATTTTTGAGCTATATGCCTTATTTATTGTTTCTATTGTTATTGTCTATTCAGCATTTCTTGGAATATATGGTTAGGTTTTGTATCGGTATTCGCAGTTTATAGTATTAATGTTTATTGTTTTTTTTTTTTTTAAAAAGGCGTACGAGGCGTAATGTTTTGTGCTTCAGATACATGAGGCACACATGGTCAAATATTGTGCATCAAGAACCTTATGTTGTATATATAGATTAATTATATATCAAAACATATATATGTTGAATAAATATCTTGCACCTTGTGTATGTTATTTTAAATTGGTCAAGTTTGACACATTACAATTTAAAATGACTATTGAACCAGAATAGAAACTATTTAATCAAATATATATATATATGTGGGCCTTCAAGGGGCAAAAGTAAAATTGCATTATTTTTAACGTTACTTTACTTATTTTTGTGAAAATAACGTTAAAACCTACGATAGACGGTTAATCAGGCATCATGAGTCGGGGGTCTCATCGGAAGAAGCCTCTCTATCCTACGGGACAGAGGTAAGGTTGTTTACATCTACCCTCCTTAGACCCAACTTTTAAATAAGATATACTGAGTACGATGATGATGATGAGGTTTGATTTTATTCAATAAACTCTCTCCACTAAAGCATACTAGTTCTTAATACTTCAAATGATTATATTTTTTTAGCCGTTAAAAATAATAATAATAATAAATGATTATCTTTTTGGAGGGAAAATAAAAGGCTTTGACTTTCTGGTCAGCCTTTTCTTAATGCTCATGATTGAGAATTTTCTTACTTTATCATTATGGTGTTATTAACTTACTATCGCTTGTATATACTGAAGTATATATTTTTAGATGGAATTTTGAGTTTTTATAGAACTCCAAAACGGCAAATTGAAAAATGTCTAAAGAACATTTTTTAGTCATGTGAGATATGAGCAACAACTAAACTTTATTCGTATATTTTTTTCAAGTAATGTAACCTTTCTAAAAACAAATTTATAATGTTTTGAAATTACAATAGTAAAAGAAAAAAACATAAAAATTGATGAATCAATGGGATTAGTCAGAAAACAATGCAGTGGGCGGTGGGTGGTGGGCCTGTGTAATACTTTTATACGCGAGAAAACAATAGTCAGCACTGGAGTTAGTAGCTTACTGGTAGAACAGAGGAATCGTTGAAATCGGCAGAGTTTTTTTCCGGCACCGGCGATGGTGGATACAAAGGTAGATACGATTTCCAGATTGGCTCAATGGAGGATCGACAATATCGGACCATGTACTTCCAAAAGATCAGAACCCTTCAAAATTGGCCTGTGGAATTGGTATTATCACTACCTTCGTCTTATTTCCATTAATTTATGTTCGATCATCAATATTCTTTGCTGATAAATGATTTTGAGATCAATCAGCCAGTTAATTATATGATTGTGTGATTTTAATGATTGATTCGAGATTATGATTTAGGCAATTATCAGTCGAGAAGAATCGCTATTTGTATGTTCGTTTGTTTCCAGAGCCATCGAGGCTATCGAAAGAGCAACCGCCGATTGCGAAATTCGTAATACGAGTCACCACCGCCGGAAACAATCGCCGACCATACATCTCACCAAGTACGCATAAAGCACTCTTCTTCTTCGTTTTTTCTTGTGATTTTTTATACTTCTGGTTGATATTGTTTCAATTGACAGTATTCTGTTATTCTCAAGTCTTGTGGATTATCACTATCTCTTGAATTTGTTGAGTACCGTTACACTTGATCTTAAGGGATCATAAGAAAATTTTAGGTTTGTTATCAATAATAATATCTAAGAGTTTCTTTAATGTTGCAGTTCATGAGAGACTTCTTAGGACAAGTGAAGACTTTGTTTGGCCTGTTGATTCTACTTTCCATGGTCGTTTCATCATTGATGTTGAGTTTCTCGATCTCCAGGTTTATTCACTAAATGTAAGCACCTTCATTTAATGACATTTCATGGTTAAAATGACAAATCACAACTTTGAGATTCAAATCATTTTTGTAAATAAGCTGAGTTTGGGTAATATTCTACTGAAAATCTTGTCAAATTAGTGATTTTTCATAAACATAGATCACTCTCTTTATCAAGTAATCTGGTTATTCAATGACTGGTGTGGAAGATAAAACGATTATTAGTGACCCATATGGAAGAAAAACAAGTACACTTAGTGGAATGAATTGAAAGTGAAAGAATGTTGTTATTTTAGAAACTTTATAGTTTAAATCACCTAAATTTAAAAAAAAAAAAATTAAAAAAAAAAAAGGCGATTTAGGAGTCTATGTGCATTTGGTAATGTTCAACCCCATCTGACCCTTATCCAATTTAGCTAAACCTTTTGATTTGACACATTTTAGATAAATAATTAATAAAACATAACCAAAATTCATCATTCATAACTAAACAAATCAAAATTGCAACTTGCTTTAATTTTTACTACAGGGCGAACAAGCAAGTTCAATATGGCCAAATGCAACAATGTTGAGATCATCAGCAAACGAAAGCATTCTTCGTTGTCTTTCCCGCATGCTTCACGACGAAATCGATGCTGATGTCACCATCAACACGTGTGATGGAACCCTAAAAGCTCATAAAGCAATTCTCTCTGCAAGTTCTCCAGTTTTCCACAGCATGTTCCTACACAACCTCCAAGAAAAAGAATCATCCACCATTAACATCCAAGATATGTCACTCGAATCATCCACCGCGCTTCTTTCTTACTTGTATGGAACCATCGTGCAAGAAGATTTCTGGAAGCATCGACTCGAACTTTTAGGTGCTGCAAATAAATACGCGATATCAAGTTTGAAAGATTTGTGTGAGGAGAGTTTGTTGGAAGATATTAACACGGGGAATGTTCTTGAGAGGTTGCAAGAAGCATGGCTTTACCAGCTTGATAAGTTGAAGAAAGGGTGTTTGACTTATTTGTTTGACTTTGGGAAGATATATGATATTAGAGACGAAGTTAACGACTTTTTTAGGATTGCGGAGAGAGAGTTAATCCAGGAGATGTTTCAAGAGGTTCTTACGGTATGGAAACCTGCTTAAGTATTTATGTGGTGTGTTAAAATTTAGTATAAAATGTGTAAATATGTGTGCTTGGTTTATAAAATGAAGCAGTGTGTGTGTATAGGTTCTGAATTTGAGAACATAAACTGGGGTGTGTTTAAGCGTAAAGTTTGGAATGTTGTATGGTTATAAACTTTAGCAGCTTTTGCTTTTATACTTGGTCTAATTACTAATTAGAGATGGCTAGATAGAACATGAACATGTTTGTAGAACTTAAAACAAAAAGATTTTCTTGTTTGTGTGTGTTTGTTAAGAAACCGAACGTGTTTGTTTATTTTCGTTTGTTAATATTCTAAAAGAACATCTATTATACTAAAGGAGTAACTCAATGCCACGCGTGTTAATTTTATAAACATTCATTGCCACATGCCATTTTTACACCTATGATGTCACATGTCATCGTTACATAGTTCTCAATATTGTAAACATTAATTTTATTTAATAAATATAATTTTATATCAAAGTTCCATACTTAAAAAGATATTCAAAATTCATCTTTTCAATTATTAATGAAAAATACAATCTTGTCAAACTATTATTGATTAAAAATTTTAAAAGTTATAATTATATTTCATATCTAAACATATATTAATTTTAATAAATAACAATTTAATTTGATTTTAATTTTTCATACACAATCCAGAACTTTTAAATTCAAATTTAAAAAAGGATAATCATAATAAATGTTTCATACGAGTGATTACAATTTTCTTTTAAATTTAATGTGCTTAAATTTATTTTTTTATTCAACCCGTGAATGTAACGGGTTATTAACCTAGTAATTAAATATAAAAAAACACCGACTAAAACTAAACAATGATATTTAAAGTATAGTCTAAATATCAAACAAGAAAAACTTTAATATCCTCAAGTTCTATGTACCACAAAGTTAACGTAGCAAATGGACTCAAAACAATAAGAAACACGACCCGTTGCTTCTCGAACAAGAAAAGCTTCAATATTCTCAAGTTTTGTATACTATCTACATCATAAACTTCTATATAACAAAAGTTTAAACAAAACAAATGGACTCAAAACTGGAGCTCTTTAAACCAAACCCATTGTTTAAATGCACAATGTTTCAGAGGTCATCAACAATTTGTGGCACAATTACAGTGTGTTATCTTCAATCCAACTCTTATTACCTCATATTTTCTTCCTAAAAATTCTCTGAACCAAAAATATGTCATATATGAATTATCTTTCATATACAGTCATCAAAAAGCGGTAGCATCTCTACCACCTCTTTGACTGATGGTCTCACAAAGGCGACATGGCAACGTGTCCAGGCTGGCAGACCGCGTATACCCATAATTACCCAATACACCACATCTTCTCCAAGCATGATATTCTGCATACGCGATTGGATCATTAGCAACCGTCTTTACATAATCAGCCAATTCCTTCATAGACTTAAATTTGGTGCCATCGATAATTGAATGTGGCGGTACAAAATCCATCACATTTGGTGCACCAAAGTAGATGGGGACCGCGCCTGAATCCAACGCGTAAAATAACTTCTCGGTTACATAACTATCGGTGTAGGTGTTTTCGATGGCTAAAACGAACTTGTAGTGTGACATCGCGCAGTGTAGATGGTCCCACCATTGAGGAGACGCGTTTGGGTCTTTTGCGCACTCGGGGTATAGAGATAAAGCCATATCTAGACCACCCATGTTGTTTAAACATTTACCAAATGAGTGATGTGGTAGCAAGTTGAGTATGCTTTTTGCAAGTTGGTTTCTTTGAGGAAGACAACGTGATGAAGACCAATACACGAGGGTATCCTGGTAAAATTGAGCCCAAAAAATGTCAAAACGGGTAGTTTATGGCACAATCCATATTGGTAGGTTTGGGTACTAGGGTTTAAAAATAACCAGTTTAGGGTTTGTGCTTTTAGTTTTGTAATAAGTTTGGGTATTAACTATTAAGGCTAACTTTTGTTTACATTTCCATTAAACTAGGTTGAAATTACCAAAATACCCTTTGACTTTGATTATTGAAAGAGTCAATAGGGTAACTTGGTCTTTTCCCCTAATTTAAAAAAAAAAAGTTGACGTAAGTTAGCCTTAATACCCAAACTCATTACAAAATGAAAGCACAAACCCAAAACATTTTACATTATTTGCTTACCATCTGTGTAATTATTTTTTTTTTTTTGTAAATGAATATTTTAATAATGATATAACTTTTTAGATAAAATGAGGATTTTGCATGGTGACTTTCACCTATTGACCCATTTTCTTATAAGTTAATACTCTTCGATTACTTGTTTTCCCAGTTATGAGTGAACATAATCTAAACTGATCCGTTCATATAAATGGGTCAAAATTTAAGCTTATTTAATACTTAAAAGAATACCGAAGGATTGCTTACGTTGTTTTTAAAAGGAGAAAGATGATAATTGCGGTTATTATGAAAGAGGCCACCAGCATAAGTTGACTGAACATCATCTTTTGCATGATAACTAATGAAAATATCTTCAAAACCGGATCTTTTTCTGCCAGCTTCAAGATCCATATACACCCGAAGTGGATCTCCAGTGCGTCTCTAAAATGATTAAAAATTAATTAGAATAAATAAAAGACTTTGAGCTAAAACTAACAAAGGTTGAGAAATAGAACACGAACAGAATAATAGGATCGATCCCCCTATTTTAAAACCTAATTACATATATACCCAACCCAAAACTTAAATTACATATATTCCCCTCAAAATGGGTATATATGTTATTTTAGATGTTTGTAAGGGGATATACGTAATTAAAATTTTGGGTTGGGTATATATGTAATTAATGAAGTTTATAGGGGGATATATGTAATTGCCCTTAGATAATAATGACTAGATGACAGCAAGTACATGAAATTTCTTAAAGTTCTGATCCATATTGAATAGATATAGAGGTAACAGATCATAAAAAAAATTGTCCTAGAAAATAGTTAAAAACAGCATATTCACTTGTAAAACTATAACTAAAATTATTTCACTTTCCAAATTATTCAGGAAATTTCCATGAAAAAGATGTAAGGTGCCATTACAGGTGAATGGTCTTTATGATGGTTTTCTGCCAATGAATGTATTTTTATTTTTTTTACCAAAGTTACAATGGTTTATGATAATTGGATGGTTTAACTAACATCTATAAATTCAGTGGTCGGACGAGAAATAAGTGAAAATGGATTGCTATTTATTTTATTTTGCTGTTATGTTCATAAGTTGATAATGAAATTGGATGACATTAATACAAGATGACGGTGTGTTCTCACAGTCATGAGACACACAGAGATGTAACAGAATAATATGATTAAAAATAATTGCCCATATTTCCTGATCCTGTAAATCATCAAAAAATTACAATACTACATCCAATCTCACACAATGAAAGTAAAAGCCGCATATAAAATGTACCTACTTGCTGTCTATAAGGCTCAACAGTCAACACATATAAAATCAAATAGAAAACAAGAGAACAATGTTATATGATATTAATTATATCAGAAGTATAATAATATTAAATTCCCAACATAGAAGTCTAATAACATTAAACTCCCAACATATAACTCTAATAGCATTAAACTCCCAACATAAAGTCTGATATCAGTAAACTCCCAACATAAAATTCTAATAACAATAAACTCCCAACATAAAAGTCTAACAACATTAAACTCCCAACATTTTATAATAATTATTACTTGTATAGTCTCAGGAAGCCATTCTCTTCTCACTCTCAGCCAATAAACAAAATCCTTAAAATGAGTCATTTATACAACACCGTATGACTATGTTTGTTTGTTTGGAAAACCCATTAAAAAACTTCTTTTTGTTACCACGAGAATCCGTTAGGGAAAACTTACAAGTTTGCGGAAAAGCGTAGCGTTTTTCGTACGCGAGGCGAGACATATTAATATATTATATAAAAATTTAGTATTTTTCTCGTAGGTTTCCATAATCATTTACCCATAATTTAGGCACAAATAAGCTTTATATATGGTTTAATATACAAATAATCTATAAGTACAAATGTACAATTTATAAAGCTTGTTGTACAGCATCATTCATAAGTACCAATTCACCAAAAGATATTATTTGTCTAACGGCACCAATGAAAACAAGTAAGAGCATCATTCATAAGTACATTAGTGTGCATTAAGGCGAGTTCTAATTTCATGAGTATGAAACCATTTGGAACCAAGTAATTATTAACAATTAACAAACAACGAGGTTGTAATTCTCAAATAGATACATACATCCACAAGAATTCTAGATTTGCATAGACTAAGAAACCACAACTAAGAATGTATCACAGGCTAATAGCTAAGAAAAACAAGAGCATAAATGATCAATATAAAAATATTTTCAAGATTGAATGCAAGAACATGTATCATGTATGCCATTATAGTATCCAGAAGGAACCAAATCAAGTTCACATGAATAAAATAAAATCTCTGAGAGTTAGTATCTTCAACAACCACAAATTATGCAAGGAATTAGATGTTATAATTCTTTTTTTTTTTTACTGAAATCATAAGTATAGTACCCGAGATGGCGGTGTGGTGGTCTCGAAGAACAGGGCATCAGGTTTATCAAGAAGCACAGAAGATTTGGTCCATAAACAGCTCAAACCGCATCTACACGAATACAAATTATCCAAATTATCAGGAATCCAAGTCCATCCTTTGATCAGCACACCCACATGATTCATCTTCAACTCACCACATTGCAATTCACGACCAGCACCCACTTGCAAAGATGATGAATTTGACCCTTTTTTCACCAAATCCGCATGCTCTTGTTTGTAATTGGAACAACCCACCTGCGAATCCCATTTTCTGAAAGCACCCAACAAGTGTTGAAACGGGTCTGGATCCGATCGGGGATCTGATTGAAGTTGACTTTGAGTTTGACTCGTTGGAATTGGGATCGAAGATGTGGCAGCGGAGGGGAAATCGAAGAGAATGTAACAGAACAATATGAGGAGTGAGAAACCTAACATCGTGGCTATGGCAAATGAATTTAGGGGTTTCAAATGCAATAGCATTTTCAATTCGATTGAGCTGCGATTTAGAAGTCAAGTTCTATACCTGATTGTGAATCAGAGAACGCAGAATTCGCGGGTCAGTGGAATTGTTATCTTAGATCGGTGACCAGTGGTTTTTGTTGAGTAAATTGTAGAATATTCATGACGATCAAAGTTTTACAGAAAAACAGGAAGAAAGTATAATTTGCAGTTTAAGAGAGAAGTAATACAGCAAAAGGATTCAAATTAGGGTTAGGGTTGAACATAAGTCAGGCTTAATTTGAAAGTTCAGTAATCAATTTGGTAACATCAACCATTTTTCAACTGGATTTTATAGTCGGTAGATAAAACTGAGAACCACAGGTGTCAGCCTAGTGGTAAGGGCGACGAAGATTTAAGTAGGGTGGACCAATAGGTTGTTGGTTCGAATCAAAACAATGAGGTTTATGGATTCCATCTGTTATGGTTTAATAGTAGCTTGCATAGACGTAATGTGCAGCAGTTTGCATAGACGTAATGTACGAGCTTCCTTCTTGGTGTGGAACGTGTCAAGCACTAGTTGTAACGAAAAATCGGTTAAAAAAATAAAGTGAGTTACAAACTCTTAAAAATAGACACTTTAACCACAAAAATTAATATAAACATCAACTTTTAGCCTACACTTTTCTGTTTAGAACCAATCAAAATCTGCCAAGTACCTCATCCGTAGGCTAAGCTGGCGCTTTTTAGCCTACAGTTTCTGGGGCTGAAATCAAGTTTGACTTTCCTGGTCCCACACTGGTCCAACATGCTGACCAATAAGAAATTGATATGTATCCAATTACGTAAGCCATTTTAAAGCGTATGTTAAATCACAAAAAACGCCGACTTAGCCTATGCTTTTCAGCTGGCGCTTTTTGTGATTTAGGATGCGCTTTTTGTGATATAGCCTACGCTTTAAAAAATCAATAGTAATGGACGGCTAAAAAGCGTAGGCTAAGTCGACACTTTTTGTAATTTAGCCTACGCTTTAAAATAGCTTACGTAATGGGACACGTGTCATTTCCTTATTGGTCATCATGTGGAATCAGGAAAGTCAAACTTGATTTCAGCTCTATAAACCGTAGGCTAAAAAGCGCCGGCTTAGCCTACGAATGAGGTGTCACACCCTAGCCGGCGGCGGAAACACCGGCCGTGACCTCATGATTGTTCAATAGCTCAATGGTTACTAATAATACGTTTCATATATAAATTAATCAAGGTTACATTGTTTTACAAAATAAATAAACTAAACATATCCGAAATAACATTTCACAGATGCAATTAAACAAAACAAGT
>WOUH02000003.1:602848-619407 GCA_009936405.2 Stevia rebaudiana | reverse complement strand
TGGCGTATAGCCGGTTTACACATAGTCAAAGGTCGGAAATTGATCGGTTGACTGCCGGAATTTGGCCAGTCGTTACACGTCACCATGAAAAAAATTCATGAGCTTGCCACTGTTTAATATAGAATTCGGTATAGGCCGATCAAGCATTAATTAACGCAAGCTTAATTCTTTTGCTTATTATTTCATTTAAACTACGTACATCTAGTAATAATCCTTTTAAAATTACAACTATTTGATGAATTAGTTTTTCATTACTAATTTGGTTAAGTAAACAATAAACCTATGTTAATAAATTTACATGGGGTATCTCTACTTTTGATATGCATCATTGACAATATATATAAGCTAGGTTAGTATGCAATCCATTCCCATCTTTTTCATTTTATATAAGTCCAATTAAATATGGGATTTTTGAGATGTAAAATAAGCAATTAATCGAGATGACATGTAGTGAGGCGACATGCAGAGGCGTCAAATCGATTTCAGGCAGTCTCCTTTAATTTCTTTACAAAAGAACAAGCTGTTGGAGGAGCCCAAGTTAACCCATGTCCGTACGTACCATGCCATCACGTGATGAAACAATACAATTGGCTTAATTATAAATCCATCAGGGTCCGACTCTTGTCATTGTCCTTACCTGACTTGTATTCTCTTTTTGATCAACAAACAATAACGAATAATCTCAGTTAAAGTTATCATATGAAGAAAAATCGTAATTATCTTCATCAATATATGGTGATGAGATGTGGAACCGTAGAAGGGGGAGTGAAAGACCACCACATGCACCCTCATGGGCTTTTAGCGTAGCGAACTTCAAAACCTTAATTGGATTGGAATTTTTTATTCTTTTACTTTCTAGTAGTAACTTCTAATCATTAAAGTTTTTTTTTTAAATCCAAATATAAGGTTGTTTATTGTTTATGAAATTCTTACGGACATTTTATTGAAACCGAGTTGTTTATTATTATTATTGTATAATTTTATTAACTATTAAAAATAATCTTTTATCTAAGTTTTCATTAAAAGTAAAAACAAATTTCTAAATTGTTAATACATATTTAAAACGATTATTTGTATTAAAAACATAAAAATAACGTGGCAAGTTGAATAACTACTTATATATATGGATCTTAGTTTAGTTTAAACTTGATGGAAACCGATGAGACACTAATCCCGTAGACTCGTAGTGTGGAACGAGAAACAATGTTCAATTAGACCATGGGGTACGTATGCCCGGATGGAGATGAGTATGCCGCATATACGCTTACTAGGAGAAAGTGGTGAAGTATTGTGATTGGTAAGAGGGTGAAATGGTGTATTATGATTGGTTGAAAAAAAAACACACAAAAAAAACAGAAAATCACAAACTTTGGTCAAGGGTGTGGGTGTAGCAGTGTAGCCACATGCAGAGGGGCAACTTTCAGCCACGTAGGCAAAGGGCGGTGTAGAGGGCATGAGTGGGACTCACTAACTCTCACTCAAGAGGCATACCATGTAGTCTAACATAATGCAACTACCCATAAAATCTCCACAAAGTTCCATTTCTTTCTTTTCTATACCATGTGAATTCATCCATATAAGTTATAAGACCTGACCTATGAAACAGATAAAATGCATGTATAAATTAAAGATGTACAAGAAGTAGAAGCAGGCTTAAGGTTTTCAAATGAGAAGTATGTGCGGGAGGAAATATATGGGTGATTTGTGTCATCAGTCATCTCAGTGTAATTTGATTATTTATAAAAATCAAACGAGAAAAAATGTGTATATATTGATATTAGTGTAGGAGATGAGTCACTTTTTTAATAAAAATTATGATAAAATAATAATAACGAGACAATTATTGTATTTTGGAAACGAACAACTAGAATACCATGTTACACAAAACAAATGGTAACTTAATTATTAATACAAATTATATAATTGCATATGATTCAAATCGTAAGTCTTGACTACAATCTTCTACAACAATTAGAGGTATCTTCATTTCCGTTCTTCACCGTAACAGTACTTGAACAAAGAAGTAGTTTCA
This sequence comes from Stevia rebaudiana, assembly GCA_009936405.2. NCBI lineage: Eukaryota > Viridiplantae > Streptophyta > Magnoliopsida > Asterales > Asteraceae > Stevia > Stevia rebaudiana. Next base: position 617,375 of record WOUH02000003.1, on the reverse strand, counting down.
ATATCTTTAAATTGTTACTAGAAAAACAAAAACATAATCATCTTAAAAGAATCAAGCAATAGAGAATTAAAGAAGTAAAAACCAGGTCTTAAGTAGTTTTTATTTATGTTATTATATTATTTCAAATAACAAGTTTTGTTTGTTTAAAAAACAAACAAAATACTTAAAAGGTACAAAACAAGTTGGAGAGATTGATATAGAGATTGGTGAGTTTTGTAGGAGCAATGTTAACGATTTCCAAAAGATGCCCTCTTTGATCCCCACGAATGTTTTTGTGGTAACCGATGTTATAATCGTCGCATTTGCTGTTGTACCCTGATCATTTTAATCCCCACGGATGTTCACCGCCCCACCAATATTCCCTATTTTTTATACACCTGCAGATCTTACTGTCTTTCTAATTTTTTAACCTTTAATTTTTTATAAAATCCATGCAAATTTTAACCCTATACGTAAAATCCACGAAACATAGATGTAAAAAAGCACAAAATTGAATATTTATTTGGATCAATCTGTCCGCTTTATATTCACCGTAGAAAAACCTACAAAAATGTACAAAAAAGCAGGGATGATGAGTCAAAGCAATGTTCAAGCAATCTGAAAAAATATTAGAACTTTTTTAACGGCAAAAGATTATACATGGACCAACAATATTAATTAATCGATTTGCGTTTTTATAGTATCTTTCGTGAAAATTCATAGGCCGCAAAAGTGAGAGATAAACGTGAAAGTGAGAGATAAACGTGAAAAAAAGGTCGTTAATAAAATATGTTAGTCCTGTAGTGTTACGTATGATGCTATATTGAAAACTATGTAACAATTCCGTGGTATATATGCACACACAAATAGATGCAAACCGGCTCTCGAGGACAAAAGTAAATTTGTACTAATTTTAACGTTCCTTTACTTGTTTTATGAAAATAACGTTAAAAGAGTTTGGTTGGTCGATTAATTAGACATCATGAATCAGGAGTCTCACTGAAAGTAGTCTCTCTATCATAGGGTAGAGATAAGACTGTCTACATCTCACCCTTTTTAGACTCTAGCTTTAGATGGGATATAATAAGTACGAGTGTACGACGATGATGATAGAGAATAGGGAATACGATACAAATGCTCAGCATTCACATTTGGTTCTCCATCTCTTCTTCGTAATTAACTAAAAATCACTATCTTTTCTCTTTAATATTTAATTAACTAATATTTTTTATATATTTATCATTACTTTTCTTTTTGCTTCACTCACAACCACTACTAAAAAGTATTAAAAAATAAATAGATAATAAACAATATTTTTTCATATACAAAGAATCTATCAGCTTATTTATCTCCCTTCACTCACCACCACTTTCAACAAATCTTCATAATACACAAGAATTTTAGAGAACCAAATGTTAACACTCTAATACGTTTTCCCTAAAGGCAACACTCGAAAGTCTTTGATTTGTGAAAGGGAAACTGAGGAATGTTTTTATTATATTATTTGGTTTTTTCAAGTGATCAATAATAAAACGACTCCACCATTACCTCGCTAACAAATAAGTTCAGGATAATGTTTAATACACAACTTTTGCAGGAAATTGGTCTTCAAGGAGGTTTTAAGACAAAAAACAATGATAGTTAGATTTATAAACCGTTTCAACCCTACCCATTATACTCAAAACCCGTTTTGACCCAAACATGATACTTTCTTAATCCACCCGTCTTGACCCGTCCCACCTGCTGTCATTATTTGGACACTTATGCCCTTTTGTCTCCATCAAGATGAAATAATAATTTTATACGATCCATACAATTGCAATGTAATTACGTTTAATAAAACTAAACATGTCATGGTCTTGATCCAGTTCGCGGTATCATCAACAACAAAAAATGGTTAGCTTGCCGAAGCGACTTGATTCACTTACAAGACCCGATCTTGACAGTTGTAAGTATTTTAGGGGTCTTAAACCTCGGGACAATGCTTCGAAAGTGTATGATGATAATAATCACAATGATCTTGGTGGTTCGATAGAATAACATTTCAGCCTTTAATGTCATCCAAAACCACACGAGCCGCGTTGCGTCCTGGTGCACCCATTACACCGCCACCAGGATGGACCCCGCTCCCGCATAGGTACAATCCCCGTAACGGGGTTCTGTAATTTGACCTGCATTGCATTGCGTATTAACAAACTTATCATCAAAATCAGAATATTATTATGAAAATAAGTTAGCTAAAGATTGTTGAATCTTACCATCCTTTTACAGGTCTCATGAGGAATAGAGAATCCAACCCCATTGCACCATGGAAAATATTCCCTCCTGCCAAATTAAATTTTTTTTTAAAGTCTGGGTTTTATATCAAATTATAATTAAAATCACATGTTTATTATTAAAATGATAATATTTTTGAGAAAATCACGATTTCTTGCAGGATATTATTTTATGTTTTAATTAAAATAATGATGTTAAACAGTTGGAAAAATACCTGTGAGACCAATTATCCTTTCAAGGTCTGGTGGAGCCAGCATGTCATAGCCAATAACTGATGAACTGAAGCCAGGGGCGTATTCGTCAATTAAGTCGAAACATCTTTTTGCAAATGATTCCTACAAAAAACAAGTTTCAGAAATTCAAATGTCAAAGCATGTATATTTCGATATCTCGTATAATGAAATACGATACACAATAAATAGATATAATCCAACAAACCTATAACTGTAGGGCCCATTTGGATGATAATAAACTACAGGTCAAACATATATATACAATAGGATGAACTATGAGTGAAGCATATCTGTATAGTTTTATTACTTTATACTATTATATTTTATTAAAATATATAGTATTTAACTAACATATTCGGCAGAAGAGAGAATTGCAAGTGTATTTTATAAAATAAAACTCACTCTATATGCAGTATCTTCCCAGCTACCATCATTAGGTTTATATGGTGTAAACTGAACAAACAAATTAACAACATGCTTGCCTACAAAAATTGAGTTTAAAGGTAGGTTGAAAATCAAGTACCTGATTTATATTTTTTTAATTAAATAAATAATATGATAAAACCGTTAAAGAGTACCTGGTGGAGATATAGTTTTATCTAAAACTGAAGGAATTGTCATTTCGATTACAGGCCTTCGTGATGGAAAGCCATTTACTGCTTCTTGACATGCAAAGTCAATCTCCTCTATACTGAAAGAAGAATAATAGAAAATATTTTTTTACCATTTTTTAAAACTTCAAAGGCAAGAATATATAACAACCAAACAAGAATTGGATATTATATGTATTCTACGCGTAAATTCAAGATGTAAAAATAATGCTAAAATAATATATGTAATTATAGATGGAGTAACCTTCCGATATGAACCGACTCCAGGTTTGTGATAAAAATATTTAAATAAAAATGAATACCATATAAAGCTAAAATATTATTTCTTATATTTGAATTCTACTAAGGTCTGTGATATAAACAAAAACAAATAATAAGTTAAAAGATTATTTTCTAATGAATTAAATACTATTAATACATTTTCTTAATAATTAGTAAATAATAATTAAGAATAAAGCTGGATCGTATCACGCCTTCCTTCATAAACTAGGAAAAACAAAAATATTAAAAAAAGTAAAAAATAAATAAATAAATAAAATTGAATGACAATAATACCTCTCAGAACCAATGTGAATGGTACCCATATGCTGAGGACCAGCTTCAGGAGAACCAATATTGCAGCACTGAAACTGTGGCAACTTGTCAACTGCCAAATTGATTTTAGTAGTTGCCTGTTTAATATAGTAGACAATTAGCATTATACATAATTTATCATCCTTCAAACTTTGAACTTAAAAGCATAATATTTATTACATTCTTTGATAACAAGAGAAATGATAAATTGCAATAGAATCTTACAGAGCTATAGTCAATGTGTTTCACAGCACGATAAAAATCTTCCGGAAGAACATTTTCAGGTACCAGATCCTATGTCAAAATATTAGAAATTCAAAAGTCAAAAACATATATTTGCTTACTTCTATATCGCATTGTTTACCATAAAAGTCTTGTGCGCGGTAGCATTTGATAGAACAACTGAAGAATGAATCTGTGTTCCATCAGCCAATATGACCTAAAAACACAAAGTTCATTAAGATTCTGAATTACAGTCCATTGTCGCAATTGGTAATTAAAGAATATAATTATAGGTTACCCCAATTACTGTGGCTGAATCATCAATCATCAGCTTTGATACCTGAATCATAAACAGACCCATATTTAACATGTAGTAGATAAAATAATAACAAATTAAAATAATATAAGATCCAAACTTATTAACTGTAATAAAGCACTCTTGTTTATTAAAGGGGTCAACCAAAAGAAAAGGTTGGGAATATAATGTATCATACTTCCTTAAGTTTTTTTCAATAAATAAACAGGATTTTGAAGGATGTGATTTGCAATACTCTTTTTGTAATAAATAAAATATACTAATATTACATGAAAACTGGTCCGATTAAAAACAATACTCATGGTAAGTTTTACCGTTTTATATTTACTATAAGCAGCAATTAATCAACTATAATCTAATCAAAATTCCAAAGTGCATCAGCTTAGCTCAAAGCAAAAGATCTTATTGATTACAAGTTTACAACTAAATGCCAAATTTACTTCTGGCCCACAAAATAAAATGACATTTTTTTTCAAAGCATGTAACTTGAAAACAACAATAATAATTCTTATAATAAATAAATAAATAAAATGAGTAGCAAAACTAGATGATCACAAAAGTTTTGTCATGGAAAATAGGTATAACAGTAAACTATTTTCATTTAAAGATTTTGTTAAATGAAAAACAACCATAAAGGATGCAAAGACAATAGCTAAAAAATATTAGCGTTAAAGACACATTCAATTTGGGACAAGCCAGATATAAAAAAGGTTAGAAACTTAGAGTAAACTTTTACCAAGCAAAATTATGAAATGTTGACAAAAAACACATTGAATATTTGACTATTCAAATTCAAAAAATTAATATACCTCTGCATCGGTAACTATGGAAGCACCAGCTTCTTTAGCAGCTTTTCCAATGGCTAATGACACTGAGCCCATTCCACCTTCAACATACCTAAACGCGTATCAGTTACCTAGCATGTAATTTATAGCACTAAACTTTAACAGAAACATTCATCTATTTACATGGCAACTCAACCAAAATAATTAAAAAAAAAGGTCATCAACAAACAAGCACATCAAAAAAGAACTTACTAGTTATAAGATATACATATTTAATTACTTCAATATGGATATGAGCATGTGAAAGAAAATACAATGATTATCTGTAGCTTCATTAAAAAACTTATATATATGCTGACAGAGATACTTACGACCAAATTCCACGGGCACCATTAGTTTCTCCCATCACATGGTGTAACAAAACATATCCACTCCCTGGTGTGTGAGCACTTGCCTGTATTACAAACATGTGAGTATATATACATACACTGTGTAACACATCTTAAATGGATGGCTCAGATTGAAAAATGAAGGGTCAAGATTAAGTTTTTTGGTTGTTCACATAATACACACCCCTATATATATATTTCAAAGCCATTCTAAATTACATGTTCAAACTTAAACCATATTGTTGACTCATTGACAATAGTAAGTTGTAGGAGTATTTGGAAAAAATGAAAGTAGAAGTCAACAGAGAAAGTAGAATTACAAAGGCAATAGACTTATGTTTTTCTAATTATAAGATCATCTTAAATTTTCTTTTTTATACTATTTCATATTCTTATTATTTGTTCTTTCTCTTGCTCATGTCACAAAAGTTTATTTAGCAAGAAAATTTTCAAAATTCAAACAGCAAGAGGACAGTTCATTTACCGACTCAAAGAACACAGTGTATACACAATCTTAATCCTTTCATGACATCAATTTTCTAATAAAACGACTCTTTGAAATGTGTTTGCATACAAGTTGAGATAATAAAAAATATTGATGAAAGAGGAATAATCTATTTTGTGGTCTATAAATATGTAACGAGATACAGAAATGTGATAATTAAAGGGTGCTTACAGTGGTTCCTATCACTGCATCTGTAGCAAGTGTTGCCTTCAGCACCTCACTCTGCATTCACATATAAAAATGAACAAATTTTGCTACTTCACATTTCATACATAATTAGCAAATCAAACTTGAGACATCAAAACCAAATATTGTCTTTAGAAACATGTGAGAAACATTTTTGTCAAATGCAGTCAACTCAACTGTGCATCTAGTTTGTTATTTTTATTCTACCAACATATATGCATTAGCCACTTAACACATATTGGCATGTGCTGTAACGCATCCATACTCTTCGTTATCTAATTAGTGCCATTTAATTCGGTAATCATACATAAATTTATAATCCTATATAAATTGGATCTCACAGTTCAGAGAAAAGACGAAAAAAAAATTCCTCTAACCAGAAGATCAAGTAACAACCTCAAACCAGTTATTTAAAACCTTTGATGCTGGTGACAGTAAAAGGTCCATGAAATCCCTGAAAGAAGCCATGAAGGCGATTTAGTTGATATTTTAGTGATAATAAATCAAACAACTTAACATGCTCAAGGATTTATTTGGAACTAAAAAACGAAATCTTACACCAGCCCCTGTTGACCCATGGAGACAGACTGATGCAAACAATGGGCCCAAAATTCTGATTTCTGTAACTTACGTTTTAATCGAGAATTAAAAGATGAAACACCTTGGTGAGCTTCAGGAGGTGATGAATCTATTAGTGGATCCATGAACTTGCAAAACTTCTCCAGCTGATTCTCATACCTGCATATATAGAACGGAGAAAGGTATAAGATTAAACAATGAAAATAGCAAAAACAGCAAATTCCATGAAATTTAACGAAAAAATAATCAGAATCAGCAACAAAATAAAGTAATATGATCATCTGAAAGATGCACAAAGATAGGATTACAAACAGAAAGGTTCCTCCATGAATTTAGTAGAACAATTGAACCTTGGATAAGCATCAGCATCCCGTTCTGAAAACTTCGATATCTCGGAATGATTCAGCTCAGCGTCTTGACCTAAAAGAAGATAACGTCCATCCGAACACGGCGTAAAGGATGACGGACTTCTCTTCAAAAGTTTCAATCCATGTCTATGCAGCTCGAGATCTCTACAATTTCAAAAATTCAATCAATCAATTGTTCAGAAACAGATTAAACTAAAACAATCAAAGCATTTCGGATGTTGAAATTAAACCTGATTATAGAAGGTCGAAGAAGGCTTTGAAGGTAGCTGCAACGAGAGAACTTGAAACCTGGGATGAGTTCTTCAGTGACGGCGGCACCGCCGATGAGGTGCCGGCGTTCGAGGACGGCGACGGAGAGGCCGGATTGAGCTAGGTAAGCAGCGGCAGTGAGGCCGTTGTGACCACCGCCGATTACCAAAGCGTCCCATTTCTTGTTCTTCAAGGTCGCATTGGTGGTGGTGCAAAAGCTTCTTCTCCACATTTTGGGGTCTCAAACACCGAGTCAGGTTTTCCAACACTGTACTACTGATTTGTTGTGTTGATCTCACATGTGGGTTTAGAGTTTCTCGAGTTCTAAGTTTTAACAGTTATTTTAGTTTTAAATATTTAAAACCTAAAACCGAGCTGAAGTAAAAATAGTTAAACCAAAACCAATTTAATTGAGTTCAGGCTCGATCTCGAACCAAAAGAATAGAATTTTAGTAGTAAAATTCATTGACTCGAGTTTCTCCATTTAAAGGTAGTTCACTTTTTAAAATGCATGTGAACACTATTGTGATTTGTGAAGGATAAGAGTTTTGCTATTTGAACACCTCAATCCATATTCTCACACCCCCGGCCCACTTATACGCCTCGTATAGGTTTATACGGGGGAAGCCTATACGACCCGTATGTTAGAAAAAACCCAAATTAGAGATCAAAGTTGAGTTCATCATCATCGTTTACCTGGGTTCAAATCCAGAAACCCAAACTCTCCATACTTGGGACCGATGGAAATGTGTATTGTAAACATGGTATGGTTGTAAATCTGGGATTATGTGGAAGTTGAAGTTCTAGACAAGGGTAGGCGTTTTATAGTTGCCCTATATGGCCTCTAAGTGAATTTATTAATCTTCATGCCTCATAGTCTTTAACATCATTCTAATTTTATGATAGAGACAACGTATTTGAATTAAAAAACAAAGCATTGGAGATAAAGATTAAAAACCTGGAATAAGAGAAGATGATGCTACAAGAAGAGAAGAATTTCACATACCTCCAATCAATTCTTTTGAGGATAATCACGCTGGTTCAATCGTTGGAATCTAGGTTTTTTTTTTTGTAAAATTGGAATTCGATTAAGGGTTAAACCGAGTTGTATAAGGTTTTAACTTAAACATTTATTCAAATGCCATGTTATATGCCACATAATGAAAAATTATAAAATATGCCTTGTAAGTATGCGATGCACTGACGGTGTTAGTTTTCTAATGGGGGGTCCAATGAAAAAAATAAGTACGAGAGTAGAGACTGGTGCGAAGTATAAACTCAGTTGAGATTATTATCGGTCAATAGGTAAAAGGTGAGATTAATAAAATCCAATTTCCCTTTATAGTTTAATGTATTCAATGAAATCAACACAACTTTTATTTTATTTTATTTTTTTTATAATTATATTCATCAATACAATTAAACTTTTTACATTCAAATAGAAGGTAAACGGTCATCAAGCTGCGCCACTAGTTCTTCTTGAATAGAAAAGCTAAGTCTTTTAAAAACAACATTCTTAGATCTACGGGTCATTACATTGTTATGCATAACCCGTTGAACTTGATTTAGCAACTCCACAGCCTCAGGAGCAAGAAAACCAAAAATGTCAAATGTAAAAGGTCTAAACACATGTTAGTTGTCAAGCCACACTTTCTCATGTTTTGTTACTTTGTCTGAAGCAACTTTAAAGCCGCTTGACCCACCGTAAAAACACCACCCCTAAGCCCACAAGAGGAGAAACCCTCGTAAAATCCACACAAACATGCTTCCCTCCTGCTCATCCAAAGACCAAAATGTCTGCCAGTCTAAGTGTTGATCTTCCTTCCAATTTGTCGGTCAAGAAATTGACCGGTGATTCTTTTTTAGCAGAGAACACAACACGTCTGAATATGTCAAAAAGAACATCCTTAACCAACTCGTGTCGGTACTTAAACACCGGGAGCTCCCTACAATGTAGGGCATGCTCCCCAAATGAGTCCAAGCACGCCTTGTGACAAACAAGGCATATCTCATCAAATGCATATCTCATAAACTGAGAATAAGGGAATCATGAGACGATATTTAGGGAATCATGAGACGATATTTTAGGATACTACGGTACTCCACTAGCGACATATGTTGGCCTAGCCTATCAAAAAAAGCTATTTAATATCATAAATATTAAAAAACTATAATATTCTTTTGTTAAATATATAAACGAACTTATTAAAAATGGGCTTAAATCACACAGTAGCCCCTTTCATTCTGAAAGATCTTGGACGCAAATCTCGCAAAGACACTTTTGATGAGGCGAACACAAGGAGACTGTAGGTGACTGACTCGACAGTGTTCAAAATTTTAAATGAGCTTATTAATTAAAGTTAACTTCTATTGTAGTTTTCCCTTATATAATCAACTGAATCATACTCGCTCCAAATCCAGAGTTTACTAAAGTGGATGGATGTCAAGAAACAAACAACATTTTTAAATAAAATTAACTACAATTTGAAAGATGACACAAAAATTGCATTTGAGAAAAGGAGACAACAAAAGTACCTCAACTAAGCAATTAAATTATGTTAAAATGTTACAGATCTGGGTGGATTCGAATCACCAAACCTCTCAGGAGATGACCCGAGCGCTCTTCCCAAATTAGAGCTTACAGACCTAGAATCTTCACTTTATTAATTCATGAATTGAGAATAGAAAGCAAATTAATTTAATCAACTCACCGTTGTCATCGTAGATCAGCAACTTAAACCAGTGGTCCCATTACCAACCATCAGCAACATTAGCCAGTGGCCAACTCATCGTCGTTGCTATAGGTTGTATTTACATCGTCAACAAGTTTTGATCATTTTATTTTATTTTTTTTACAAATTTAAGTCTTACAGACAGCATGACTACCCGAACAAGTAGTTTTTATACAACCATGTTCTATTGTTCCACGCCAGCTCTATTTGTCGGGTTCCAACCCATTGCTTACCTACACGGTTCTTTGAGTAATTAATTTTTTTTTTGGGAATAATAATTTCATTTCATAGATACTTCAAATTTATACGAGCCCACAACTTTTTTCTAATTCACTCGTCATATTTTACAAATTTTATATTCGACCCTCGTCTTCTAATTATTTAATCACTTTACTATATAATATTTTATAAGGTAGAACATTAACACATGATATGTCCAAAATACAGGCAAGTGGCAAAGCTTGACAAAATAGTCAAGGGTTGCCAAGATCATATATGTAGAATTTTCAGGAATTTCTTGGGTTGCCGGCCTATATATATATATAAAATTTCGATCGAAATCGCGAAATTTACACTACGCGCGAAAAAATCAGCGGTTGCCGGGGCAACCCCTGACCCATTAAGAGCTTCGCCCCTGAATACAGCATCTTCATAAATCATAACCAGGTGGCCATAGAACTTGTGTAGATCTCACAACATTATTAATAAACATATCTGCACGAATTAGAAATGAAACCTCCTGACAAGATCTAAAAAGTTACGAAATATTAAGCTTCAAGTGTTTGTACCTGGGTAGCATGGAATCATTAGTTATAACCATGACAAAATCTCATGAAACATCACAAACATGACATTCATGCGCAACCATTATAAATAGAATCCAGTGACAGTAACAATCACACATCGTCGCGTAACAACCAAACCAGCAGCAAGATCAACAACTACAAATTATTTTTTTGAGATAATTTGCAATGGCAAACCCGTTAATCCGTTATATAGCATATATATGGATAATATATCGTTGATGTTGACGGCGTCTATTGTTTGTTGTTGACGTTACCACACAACTTGGGTCGTAAAGAGCCGCTGCAAATGATCCAAGTTCAAACATACAAACAAAAACACATAAATACGAACCCGAACTAAAATACAAGATCCTTCGCTTCCAATTATATACTCCAGATACGTATTGAAAAACAGAATACCATAAACCCTGCAATCATACAAAGATAATATTCAATTAACAAATATTTTTTAAATAGAGCAAAACCAATACGTAGATAAATATGAGCTTAAGGTTCAACTGCTTTTTACCCGTATAAGTTGATGAAAAACCGTGGGTTCAAACCAAAGACAGAACGTCAGAAAGGATTGCAACAATGAGAACAGTTATTGATAAGAACCGATGATGCACCAAAACAGCAGCTATAGATGGTTAACTGCTAATAATATTTGAAACACCGAAGAGAAACGCATAACCACTAGACCAGCAGCACTCCACACTTTAAAAGCCATCATCTTCAGTAATACCACTTTCAGAAAATATAATAAGTTCCGAATAATGTTGTACACCAAGTTTTATAATGCAACATCCTTGACAAGATCCTTGAGCTCAATTTTTCTCATCTCCAACAAGAAATTATCATACATACACAAATCTAGAATTTAAATCACATACCGACAAATTCAAACCTGTAACCACCAGACTCATCCGCTAAACAAGCTTGAACTTTATTACAGCTCATGACAAATACCTAGATTGTCACTAAACTCGAGAAATACCAATAGATTTTTATCCGCATAAATCAAAGATTATAAAAAGGTGATAACAAACGGGGGAAATGCAAAGTGAAAACCAAAATGTAGATCGAAGTATAAGAATATGACATGGTTGATAACGCTTTTATTCTAGTAATTACCATGTTGTGGAGGTTTGAATTTCATTTTTAATATGTTCATAAATTGGATCGATCTTTAGTGCATTAGCCCAATGCAAGTGAGCATACCATGTAGTCCATAATTACTAGAAGCAAGAAATTGACTATAAGGTGTAAGTCTATACTTTTAGGAAGTTAACATCCTTTTTAAAGAGACTTGTAGATGATAAAAATCTTTTAAACCAATTAATCGCGTATAGCTTATATGTTTTCATAAATCGACAAGCTATAATCATGTATTTTAATGGAAAACTACTTTACTGTTAAGTATACCTGGACCTGTTTCTACTCTCAAGTGATAATCAGCGCTTATATTCAACCGAAATTCCTTGAAAAAATTGATAAAAATTTAGATTTGAAGTAATTTAACATGTCCCGTTCTACATCTTACGTCACCAATCATTATATATGGCAGTTAGGAAATACCTTCATGTGAAGATCAGCGCACTTTATTCATGTTAACCGAGATTATTTAAAGAATTATCAATAATGATAAATAACTGTCATGGCTTACCGTTGTGTATCATACACATGTTAATAACCATATGTTATAAAAGACGGTAATATCTAATTAAGCAATTAGGAGGTACCTTCAGGTAATAATCAGAAAAGTGCTAATTTCGGTGCTGATCGTCGAGAAATTGTTGTTGATGTTGCAATGATTTTGGCCTGTAATGAGGCTTTGAACACTACCTAATGATTCAACCACAAACAGAAACAGGCGCACACACCAGAAGAGAGATCCCGGGCAAACCCCGTGCGATCTCTCCCCAAAACAAAAACAACTTCTTTTATTAAGATGGTGACCTGCCATGCGAGCGCACCCAGCATGGCAAAGGTCTAATAACAAGCTGTAATATGACATCAACAGCCTATATCCCGTTACTTCCAGCTACATATCTATACATACAAACCTGGATGCACATAACCGTAATTTTGTTCCAGTCAATACACCAACTGTAGAAGTAAAATTAGACACCTCTGGTATACTTCGGTAATAAATTCCAGCATAAGTCAAAATCGATCGGTAATGACGACTCGGATGAGTGATTAAGCGAATCAGGAGGTTAATACCTAAGCATCAAGCTGAATCACGAGCATCAGACGAATTTAGTAGATACCAGAAAACCTGCAATCATACAAGGATAAAAATCAATCAATTGTGCAGAAATCGCTCGACACGCATATCATATGTGTAAACACAATGAACTGACGAACACTTAACAGATATACAATAACCAGGACTATATCATAAGAGCGATGTTCTGTATCTTAAGAACTTATGAGCAAAGAGGATAAACATATATATAATTAACAAATAGTAAAAGTAAGTCAACCGTGCCTTCCATACCGTAATCTCATTCAGAAAATTGCAGATCTGAGATGCTGATGAACAGATCCACGCTGAATCAACCAATTACTTTCGATCAGAAGTTGATCAAGAAGAGAATTCATCCAATTGCGTCAAAACCATCGGCTTCCTGCATAAACTCCCATCGAACCATACATAAAAGACCACCGCATCAGAACGCAGATCTTTAACATGTCTTTCTGAAAACACGTAATTGAAACGAACACGAATGTCAGATGTGATCATCCGAAACTTCTTCCGATATGAAGATATATTTGTTCTCGAGATGGTAACACACGATATCGTAATTTGGGTATTTATAAGATGTACACCGTACACGAATCATGGACGAATGAGATTCGATTACGGGAGGATCATCTGACGGCTAAAAGAAGAGGTGATGACGTGTTTATAAGTATTTCCGCTAAAGGCGGTCAAACGATGAACTTGACAATTTCACCCGACCCGATCCTATTAAACAAAAGGACACCGCCTCATATTTCACCAAACTTTATTTATTAAGAAAACACCACATATGAAAAAGATGTTAACAACACGTTTCTTGTTGAAAAAAACACCATAAATCAATTTCATCGTTATCTTGTTTGATTGATGCGCATCTTTGTGAGGTATCTTCGAATATTCAAATCTTAATTTTATTCTTCATCTTTATACTAGAAGTAACACATTAGATTATCGGTACTGATGATACGAAGACTCATCAACTTTTTTGTAAAATTATACAAATCTAAAAAATATGATATGTTAAAAAGTAGAATGCATTTCGTTCCTTAAAAAAAAACGTTAATTTGAAATGCATTGAAACTAAAATGTGAGCAACATGGGTGGATTAATGTGTGAAAAATGAAGGTGATCTAATTCTTAAAACTCTTGGGCCTTCAACATGGTCATCATCAACCTCATTTATCAACTGACATTATGACACCAAACGTCACTAACATGATTATAAGACTATCCGGTGTGGGCGTGGTCGATGACGGCGACGCCGCCCATAACGGCGAAACACCGCCCCGCGGGGCGTTATAGGGGCGTTATTAGTGGTGGCGTCGTCTGGGTGACGGCGTGGTTCAAAGATATTAACGTTGAGTTTTCTCGTTTTTTGGTCCTTGTGACCGTCAACCATTAAAAAAAATTTATTTTCTAAAATACTATATATATATATATACACTCATTTCTTTCTTTCTCTCTTTATCTCTTTCATTCAAATATCATTT
>WOUH02000003.1:556798-584170 GCA_009936405.2 Stevia rebaudiana | reverse complement strand
TCATCATCTGATTGTATCCTATGTTATGTAGGTTAAGGAACACATGTATTGGATCCGCCTCCTATATATATATATATATATATATTTTTTTTTTTTTCCTTTGCACCTATTTGCAAACAAAATGGGTCGGGTTGAACTGACCCACTTATATTATTTTCATTTTAGTTGCTTTTTTTTTTTTAAAATTAGCAATATAATTTGTATTATTGCGTTTGCAGAGAAGAATGATGATGCAGCCTACCAAGGTTTTATCCGTGACACATATGGTAACTGAAGACGAGCTCATAGACGATGGAGAATATGAAGACATAATGGAAGACATGAGAATAGAATTTGGAAAGTTTGGTAAGATTGTAATTATATGTTTTTTTGGTATCTGATATGCATTGCAGTTTATGATAATCTCTAATTTCAAACTAATTTTGCAGGTCCTTTAGTCAACGTGGTCATCCCACGCCCAAATCTTAATGGTGAACCGGTTCCAGGGGTTGGTAAGGTTAGTTCAATCGCGTGTTTTCAGTTATTAACTTATTGTAATTACCACAAAACAACCTCACAGTTACCTATTTATACCTGATGTTATTTGTTTTTTTTAATTTATTTTTGTTGTAGGTTTTCTTGGAGTATGCAGATACAGAAAGTTCAACAAAAGCTCGTGTGGCGGTTAATGGAAGAAAGTTTGATAAGAATCCAATGGTGGTTAGTTTCTATCCGGAGAATAAGTTCAATCAGGGAGAGTATGATGGATAGCTGTATAACTGTTTTTGAATTTGAAACTAGTTGATGACTTGATGCAGTAATTTCTATGTTGATAGATTGTTTGATGCTTATGATTGCTAGTTTTCTAATTTTCTTTTTCCTGAAATTTTGATGGTAAAAGAGTACAGAACTTTTATTGATGTAAGATGATAAAAGATGCACACCATTTGATCTTGAAACCTAATCATAGTTTTAGGTTTTTGTTTTATGTTTTGAAAGGGTATTGAGGTTAGTAAATTGCAAAGTTTTGTGATATTTGGGAAGACTTTGATTATACTTTATTGTATGTCGACTATACGCCCCCGTCTGCGGTGCGCGCATATAATATACATGAACCCTCGAGGGGCAAAAGTAAAATTGCAATAGTTTTAACGTTATTTTACTTATTTTGTGAAAATAACCTTTAAAGCGTTGGGTTAACGGTTAATCAGGCATCATGACCCGGGGGTCTCTTTCGAAGCAGCCTCTCTATTCCTACGAGCAGAGGTAAGGCTTTTCTTCATCTTACCCTTCTCAGACCTACCTTCAGGTGGGATATACTGAGTACGATGATGATGTATGTCGACAATGTCAATTGAGTCACATAAATATTATTTATCATTAATGTATTTTTATATGAACACTTACAATCTTAAAACTGAAGTCTTACTATCTACATGTTACATCGAAGTTACAAAATTCAACTAGACTTCCGTCGATTTGATTATATTGTGAGAAGGGTAGAAAAGTGGCTATATATAGAGGGTATAAAAATTTTCAAAATAAAAATCAAAAGCTAGTCTATCAGCTGGTTAAAAATGGGTGATAATTTTATAAGTTATGCATGCGAGCTATTTTTATGTTAGGATTGTATGCTTATTAGAATTGAATGACAATCCATTAACAAAATAAAAATCTACAATGCTTTTGGTGTTGGTATCGAGTTTACATCCTTCTCCCTTAGTTGGGACCTTTTTGAACCACCATATAATGGCAAAGCTTTGAACTTCTCAAAAAAAGCTTTCTGAGTCGATTTATATAATAGACTATAATTAAGATGCATATATAATATACTATAGTTAAGATGCATTTATAAAGATTGAAGATAGCTTTTTTACACTAAAAATAAAATAGAAAAGCAATGAGATCCAGAGATATGCAAGCTTTCATTTTTATGTTTTATAAGTTGCAATTGGAGTCCTCTACAATATGTTTACTAAATAGGATCACTTTAACGTTATATTCTTGTGTTGTAATGTTCAAAAAGACTTGAAAGACAACAAAAAGATCAAAAAAAGAAAAAGAAAAATAGAAAAAGTGACAAAAGTTTTAACAATTCTTGGATACAATGTAATCATTATTTTTATTTCTTTTGCTTTTAATGTAATTACATAGGGTGTAAACTTTTAACATGATGAAAAATTAATACATAAGTCATGAGGTTGTGTTTAGTTTAAACGCGTTCGAATCATATTTAGGTGAAACTTGTGACTATTTAATTGAAAGTGACAGAGTTAGGTGAAACATGTAAACATTTAACTTAGGGTCTGGTGGCCTAGTGGGTAATGGGTTCATGAGTAAATTCGAAAATTTATGAGCTTCGTTAAAAGATATTTTGTCATAACTTAAATTGGTAGGGTATTTTATATTGAAATGCAAGTTGAAAAGAAAAATGAACGCCATATTTGAAACGCAAGTTTAATAGACATTTAAGCTTTTGGCTATGAACTAATGATTTACAATATTACAAGAGTGTTATGCAATGTTCAAGTGTATATTGTGTTCGCATATGTGCAATTTCAGTTTCGTGTCAACAAATCAACCTTTGAAAATGACCCATTCAACACCCTAATCACCGTGGAATTTAAACAATGTATGATATTATGATTGGTAAAGATAGTGGTATGGGCGTCTTTTGTGTTGCTTAGTAGAAATTGTTGTTAATTAGTGGTACTGAAATTTTATTAGGTTCTAAAATAAAGGAATATATGTAATTGATCCTTTCTAAAATAAAGAGCACGATTCATCCCGTAAACCTAGGGGTGTGTATGGGTCGGTTTTTTGCTAAACCCAAACCCGAAATTTCGGTTTTTGTACTTTTAAACCCGTTTGGGTTTGGTTATTTCGGTTTTGGGTTTTGGGTTTTTGGTTTAGGTTCGGTTTGGGTTTCGGTTTTTTTGGTTTTTGTACTTTGGTTGGGTTTGAAATGATTTTACAACTAAATAAACACTTAGACAAATAAAAAAGTCAAAATTTTATTTGATGAAGACTAAAGATAAGATTCTCCTATTTATAAAAGAAGACTCCTTTCATGTTTCTTTTATCTTTCAATGTGGGATTAAAGGAAAAGCCACATTCTTCTTTTATAGATAGAGTATTCCATAATTTTTCACTTAGGTTTCAATGTTGGATCAACATAAAAGCTACCTTATCCTTATTTACTAGTAATCCAAAGTTACATTCGGTTTTTTCGGTTTTTTTTGTTTTTATTTTAGGCAAACCCAATCCCAACCCGTCGGTTTTTTGGAAAAGTTATATCAAACCCGTCGGTTTTGTTTGGCTTCGGTTATTTCGGTTTGAATATTTCGGTTTTTTTGGTTTCGGTTCCGTTTTTTTGGTTTCATGCACACCCCCACGTAAACCTTATATATATATCGAGAAGTGATTAAAATAGGAAATTTGAGTTGATACTCTTTTACCAAAAACTAAAAAACGTTTACAATAAAGTCGCAGACAAACAAGCAACAAGTATATTGATTTGGCTTCATATAATAAAAAAGGATATAGTTGAAACCCATTTGTTAAATGAGACTCAACTTAAACGTTGTTTGGTAGCATCTTAATCCATTAAGAGGCTGTTTATAAATTTGAATGGTTAAAAAGTAGTCTTAAGTCTGAATGGTTAAAAGTTAGCATTTGCCTAAGCCTGTTTAAACTTGATTCAAGCTTTTAACAGCCGACCTCAAATTCACGACTACATTTGATTCGTTTACACATTTAATAAATCATAGTAATTTTTTTATTTATCACTTTAAATATGTAAAGTTACCTTTAGGTAAAAAAGATTTCTCTATATAATTTTGTGCATTATGTATATTATATTATTATATATAAATATATACATAAAGTAAACCCTTTTTACTTGGCAGTGACGGAAGAATATATTCGTCCACCCAACTTTTATAAACTTGTGGACTACTTTTGTTTTCTCTTTTTTCCTCTTTCTTTTGGCACACAAAGGCGACGGATGGGTCCATATGTTCGTTACTGGTCATTCTAAATGGTTATTACTTATTAGCAATAGTTAATCATGATTTACTAGGACTTCAAAAACGACATCTCTATTCTAACGGGGTAGACGTAAGATTGTCTATACCTCACTCTCCTTAGACACTATCTTTAGGTGAGATATACATAGTACGATGATGATGATGATTTAATATGACTTTTGATGTTACATATATACTGAGTAACAACTACTGTGTAAACGAGAAGAGTATTGAAGTCGAGCCCAATCTTAAATCTTTTAACTTAAGAGGGTCTGAACTTGTGATCGGTTTGTTTTAAGCTCCGTTTTTTATGCTCGAATTTGAATCGTGAGTAGTTTCTTAAGCTTAAGTTCGGATCGGGCTATATGCAT
This sequence comes from Stevia rebaudiana, assembly GCA_009936405.2. NCBI lineage: Eukaryota > Viridiplantae > Streptophyta > Magnoliopsida > Asterales > Asteraceae > Stevia > Stevia rebaudiana. The sequence goes on along the minus strand of WOUH02000003.1, from coordinate 579,792 downwards.
TTACTTAATATTAGTTAACGAATTATTTTACTCTCTTTTTAATTATTTAAATATATACTTGAATCTTTTATATATAACATAATCTACATTAATATATATTTTTATTTTATTTCTCAAATCAATTTTTTTGTATAGTAAAAGTTATATATAATACATATATAACTTGGTTCTTGAACTAATTTATTGAATGATTTATCATATGATCTCAAGCAAGTTTAAGCAACTTTGATATCACCCTATTATTTTAGCATACCTCATTAATGCTTTAATAATAACCAATGAATTTAATTAAAAGTTAAAACTAAATCGGATAATGTGAGTAGGTGGAGTTTCTTTTCGAATTTTGCATTACTCAATGCCGAGCTGCTATTAAAAAAACAAAGTTGAAAAACTAGAAATCTATCTGGATTCAAAGACGGTTTTCATCAAGTATAATTTCAGTAGGTCATAGACCAATGTTTTACACAGATTCATGAATATAAATTATATAATTTTTATAATGTTCATGCAAATTTACATAATTGAATTATATTTATTATATACAACAATATAAAATCAAATACATTTACGTACATATCACAAATATGTAAAAAAATATTGTAAACAACAGAATAGTTAAAGCAATTAGATTGAATCGAACGCTTCTGAGAAGTTAAAACTATTTGATTTTATCAAATGTATTTGATTTAATCCAACGTCTGTAATAGATAATTGTGAAAGAAGAATTGCATGATTGCAAAATTTGTATCAATCAAATAGATTCTTTTGGAAAATTGATGATGATTTAACAGTCTCTTGTAAAGTAACAAGATGATATCGCATAAGCACACTTCATTAATAACCAGAATAAGCCTTAAATAGCTTTTACATGACAACGTTAACTTACGAACAACCCACTAACGTAAACAACCAGGTCAAACAAGACTCGATCAACCGGATCTTACGTAAACCCTAACAAACTTAAAACACGTGCATGGAACAACCCATGCAAGCCCAAACAGACAAAACAGACACATTTAACTAACAGGCTTACAAGCCCTTATTGGCCCAATACGAAACTAAACCATTACAAATCCTTCCTTAAACTGAAAATGGGTTCACCCTTCAGTTTAACCTTCTTATCTCACGAACTCCCAGCAACATTCTCATCCTTTCAAACACATCAAGTTTCACCGGTTTTGTCATAACATCAACTACGTGTTCCTCAGTAGAACAAAACACCAACTGCACCTTCTCTTGATTCTTGATTAACCAGTTCCCGCAAATAATGAAATCGAACATCAATATGTTTCGTACGACGATGCATCACTGGATTCTTTGACAACTTTACTGTAGAACTGTTATCACATTGTATGTTAACAATTCCAATTGATTCATTGTTCAATTCTTCTAACAATCCTTTGAGCCAAACACTGTGACAAGCACAAGCAGTGGCAACAACATATTCCGCTTCCGTTGACGACAAAGCCACTATGTCTTGTTTCCTTGAACTCCAGCAAATAGCTGCACCATTTAGAACACATGCATACCCTGTACATTTCTTGTCTTCTGTATCTCTTGCGTAATCACTATCAGTGAAAACATGCAGCATGTTCTTTTTATTTCTTTCATATAGTAATCCAAAACAAGTGGTCCCTTGTACATACCTCAATATACGCTTAGCAAGCTGCAAATGTTCTTCCCTAAGTACAGACATGAACCGAGCAATAAAGCATACTGAATACATGAGGTCCGGTCTAGTCACTGTCAAGTACATGAGGCTGCCTACCAACCTTTTGTACTCGGATGCGTCTACTTTATGTTCATCACCAGCTTTAGTAACTTTCACACCTGGTACAATAGGGTTTTTGACTCCATTAGCCTCCCCCATGTTGAATCTTTCTAAGATTTCCTTTGCATACTTTGTTTGACACATGCTTATACCCATAGCATCCTGTATTACTTCCACTCCCAAGAAGTATTTCATCTTACCCAAATCTGTCATATTGAATTCTTGCTTCATAGATCTTTTAAAGTTCTCACACAATATAGCATCATTAGTTCATTACCAGTGTAGATTAAATCATCTACATATAAGCTCACAATCACCACTTTATTCCATACTTTCTTTATGAATAAAGTATGATCATAACTACTCTTCTTGAAACCTTCTTTCAGAAAATATCCTTCAATTCTCTTAAACCAAGCTCTGGGAGCTTGTTTTAATCCATAAAGAGCTCGCTTCAATCTGTACACTTTGCTTTCTTCACCTTTTTTAACAAAACCCGGAGGTTGAGTTACAAAAACAGTTTCTTTTAATTCTCCATTGAGAAATGCACTTTTTACATCGAGTTGGTATACTGGCCAATTCTTTTGAGCAGAGATTGCTAACAGACTTCGAACTGTATCCCAACGAGCAACAAGTGCAAAGACCTCATTATAATCGACTCCTTTCTTTTGAGCATATCCTTTCACCACTAATCTGGCTTTATATTTATCCATCTCTCCCTTTTCATTGAGCTTAGTCTTAAAGACCGACTTAACTCCGATTGGTTTGATCCCATCTGGTGCCTCTACAAGTTCCCATGTACCATTGGTTTCAATTGAGTGCATTTCACTTTCCATTGCTCTTACCCATTTGTCATCCTTCACTGCTTCATGATAATCAGAGGGATCTTCAAATGAACTAAACATTGCAAAGTATGTTGCATCATCATCTGACAATCCTTCCCCAGTTTGGTAATCGGTCATCCAAACTGGAGTTGCAACTTTCCTGCTGGAAGCAGTATTTGAAGATTCTGCATGTGAAGGGATGTTTGGTTGAGGCTCTACATTAGATGGGCTACTGGAAACTTGAGGATCTGCATCATTTTTGGGTTCCTATTGAGTTTCTATGATAGTATTTTCAGATTCTAAAACACTATCAACATATGGAATGAGTAATTCAGTGACTCCAAAATCCTTTTTGTTCCATTCCCATCTATCATTTTCTTCAAAAGTAACATCTTTACTGATAATCACCTTCTGTTGAACAGGATCATACATCTTAAAAGCTTTGGATTCGGTGCTGATTCCCACAAAGACACACTTATGGCTCCTATCATCCAACTTGCTTCGTAATTGAGAAGGAACATGCACATAACCAATACAACCAAAGATTTTAAAGTAATCAACTTTAGGTTTATTACCAGTCCAAACCTCTTCGGGGACTTTGTCTTCTAGAGACGTCGTGACACATCTATTCAGAATGTGACAAGCCCATTTGGTGGCTTCTGTCCAGAACCACTTTGGCATATTTCTTTCTAACAACAGGCACCGGACCATATTCATCAAGGTCTTGTTACGCCTTTCCACAACTCCATTCTGCTGTGGAGTATAGGCTGTAGTTAATTGTCTATTGATGCCATGTACTTCACAGAATTCATTAAAAGCCTTTATAGTGAATTCCCCGCCTCGATCACTTCGTAGTGCTTGAATGGTGAGTCCCGTTTCATTTTCAATCATAACTTTAAATTTCTTAAACACATCCAAACTGTCACTTTTGTTTGATAGAAAATAGACCCAACCCTTTCTTGAAAAATCATCAATCAACACCATAACATACCTTTTACCCGTTGTGGATGCTGGTTCAATAGGCCCACACAGATCTGTATGCAACAGTTTGAGTTTGTGAGTTGCTCTCCAGGTACTGCGTTTGGGGTTTGCCTCTCTTTGTTGTTTGCCCAAGTTACATATTTCACAAACTCTGGTCTGCTCAGCTACTTGTGGCAGACCCTTGACCATCTGCCTGTACTGCATGGTTCTGATAGACTTGTTACTAACAAGTCCAAACAGTTTGTGCCAAATATCATCAGTACTTTCCACATCAACCTTTAAACAATTACTGTCCATTGGGTTCATGGTTGCATTTACCAAAAACATTCTACTTTTGGTCATTTTGGAAGTGGTAATTAAATTCCTTTGGTGATGATAGATCTTGCAAAAACCGTGTTTAATAACTATGGTTAAGTCTTTTTCCTGAAGTTGTCCCAAACGCAATAAATTCGAAGTGAGTTCAGGCACATAATAGACTCTAGTTATTATTTGAACTATCCCTTCCACCTCCACTCGCACATCTCCTATCCCCTTTACATTCAACTTAAGATCATTCCCTAATCTTACAGTATGTGAAAAACTTTCATCAAGATTGATAAACCAATCTGTAGTACCTGTCATGTGGTTCGAACATGCTGAATCCAGAAACCATATTCCCCTCTTAGGTTCCTTTTCAATCTCCACGTGAGCCATGAGAAGCAAATCTTCTCCTTCATTAAACTCAGCATAGTTGACAGACTTTTCTCCTTGTGGGCATTCATATGCAAAATGACCCATATTATGACACTTATAACATTCAATTGTGGACTTATCATAGTCACCTCTGGCTCTCCCATTTCCACGTCCACGTCCTCTTCCTCGGTTTGTGGAGGATCTGCCACGTCCTCTACCCCTTCCACTAGCCGCGTCATTTTCTACTTTCAAAACTTGATCATCGCCTGGCTTTTTCTTTAACTTCTGCTCATGTACCAACAGTGAGCTTTGCAATTCATCAAGCGAGAAATTGTCTATGTCTTCGGATTCTTCAGTGGTACATACAATGAAGTTAAAGTTTTCAGAGAGAGAACGCAGGATCTTCTCCACGACTCTAACTTCAGGCATGTCATCTCCAAAATTACGCATGTTGTTGGATACAATCATGACACGACTGAAATAATATGTAACATTTTCTCCATCTTTCATCTCTAAGGTTTCGAACTCTCTTCGCAACCTTTGCAATTGGGCTCTCTTTACCCTCTCATTCCCTTGATACTTTCTTCTCATTGCCTCCCAGATCTGCTTCGCTATATCTTTCTGAGACATTGTTTTAAGTATCTGCTTGTCGATAGACTGGAATAGATAATTCTTGGCTTTCAAGTCTTTAATTCTCATGGTCTCCAATGTGGTTCGTTGAATTGGTGTGAGTTGTTCCCCCGGTTGAGGTTCATTGAATCCTCGATCGATTACTATCCAGAACTCTTTTGAACGCAGCAACGTTTCCATGACCATACTCCAATGATCGAAGTCACCATCAAATCTCGGAACACTTGGTACTTGAAAGCTTGAGTTTTCTTCTGCCATGAAATCACTCTTTCACTCAATTGATCTCCCAGATTGCGCTCTGATACCACTTGTAAAGTAACAAAATGATATCGCATAAGCACACTTCATTAATAACCAGAATAAGCCTTAAATACATGACAACGTTAACTTACTAACAACCCATTAACCTAAACCAGAAAACCAGGTCAAACAAGACTCGATCAACCGGATCTTACGTAAACCCTAACAAACTTAAAACACGTGCATGGAACAGCCCATGCAAGCCCAAACAGACAAAACAGACACATTTAACTAACAGGCTTACAAGCCCTTATTGACCCAATACGAAACTAAACCATAACATCTCTCAGATTTAAAAGGTAATTACCACGATATCGTCCATCAGAATATATTATACTTCGATGATTTTTTTTATAATATGATTGTAATTATTATAATCAGTATTATAAGTAAACGTCATATTAGATTTTCCTTCTAATATGTGAATTTGTTTGTGAATAAAATATGTTATATTTAACTCTATTTTTTGTTAGATTCCAAAAAAATATTTGAAGTATTTCAAATAAAACTTATCTACTTTAATAAATTCCCATATAATTAAAAGGTGTTAGCAAATGACATTTTATGAAATCATTTATTAGAATTAGATGGATGTTTTTCATATTTGATTCCACTAGGGGTGAGCAAAAATAACCGGTACCCGACTAAACCGATTACCCGAACCGGTAATAACTGATACCCGAACCTAGATTTACATTTTGGTTCGGTCTTCGGTCCTTGGGTTTCGTAAGTTTTGGTTTCGGGTCGGGTATCAAGTTTGAGCCCAACTTGATGATCTACATAATTTTTATTTATCTCATGAATTGGTGGAAGTTTGTTTTTCGCTTTCGAACTCGAGCTGCATTTTTGGTTCCTTAATTGCATTATTTCAACATGCATATATGGTGAATAAACATTGAAACGACCACACTACTCTGTGACTTGTTTAACTACCCATGTTTCACTAACATTAAAATCACAGAATGCTTCGTAAGTGATTGTTTTATGTGCGAAAAAATGTTTGGGTAAGAAGTCATGGAGGCAAAATTTTGGGACAAGTCAAAATTAGTTGCATTTAAGATGTTGGATTTTATGATCAAGTCGGTCTTTGGTCTTTTTTACATACCCAAAACCGTGTTTTATATTTCGGTTTGGTCTTCGGGTTTGATTTCTGGTTAGTTTGGTTTTCAGGTTCGGGTCGGGTATCCTAAGTTAGGTCCGGGTAATCGGTTTTGCTCACCCCTATAATCCACTTGCATGATGTCGTTCTTTAAAAGAGTATTATTTATTAATGTAATGAGATCATTACTTTGAATTTAGATTACTTTTGAACTTATATGGCCCTCATGAGTTTTTCTGTAACAGACACCTATGGTTACGAAAATATTTTATTCTCTAAACTAAAACTAGTTTTTTTAAGAAATAAAAAATTTATTGTAAAAACAATAGTAAGTAAAAAACTTTCACCAATTGGATTATAGCATGAGAGTAGAGTATTTAGCCGTTAGAAAATAGTAAATAACTTCCAAAACTAATTTCTTAAACCAGAAGCCCCATGCAAATGGCAATGAGTTGATGAGGTTACTTCTGTAACTCACCCGTCTTGTCCACTCAAAATGCTTATCTCAATCCATCGCCATTGGAGTCCCCACCACCATCACTTTTCCATCATTCAAACGCTTAAAAACTCTACAATCATCACCCCACCAACACACACCAACAAACCATTGTAATCTGAGGCATGAAATTTCCATCCCAAAACCACCTCTCAATCGCTACTAATCGCTACGAGCCCAAATCAGTTCTTGATATCCGCCGGAGTCCTCCCAGTCCGGTAACCGGTAACTCGTCGGAGCTCAGCTCTTTCGATCATACCACTACTGTGACGTTATTATCGTCGGAGGAGAATGGAATGATCAATCAGTTTGACGAATGGGATTCTGATTCTCTCATGCGAGAATTGGGGCTTTATGATGATTCTAACAAATCTGTTTATCCTCTTGATTTACCTGATCTACCGTCCCTTTTTCATTCCGATTACGAAACCCTAAATCCAAACGTTTTTAGTTATATGAGTCAGCATGAAGATAGAAACGACTTCGATTTTAGGACCGAGTTGACTCGGCTAGCCGAGTGCTTTGAAAATCAGTCTTTCCAGCTGGCGCAGGTGATACTGGCGCGGCTTAATCAGCGGCTCCGATCACCTACCGGCAACCCGCTTCAGCGAGCTGCGTTTTACTTCAAAGAAGCGATTCAGTCTCTTCTCAATGGGTCAATTCAGAGGTTTCAGAGTTGTACATCGTATGAAATTGTACAAATGATTAAAGCGTACAAGATGTTCTCCACCGTGTCTCCGATCCCGTTGTTCGCTAGCTTCACCGCCAATCAAGCGATCCTTGATGCGGTGGACGGTGCGATGATCATCCACGTCATCGATTTCGACATCGGCCTTGGCGGTCATTGGGCGTCGTTTCTGAAAGCGGTTGTGGAAAAGGCGGATGCTCGGAAAATTGACTCGCCGGTGGTGAGAGTCACCGCCGTAGTTCCTGAAGAATACGAAACGGAATCGAAATTGATCAGGGATAATCTACATCAATTCTCTAGCGATCTAAAATTAAGCTTTGATATCGATTTCGTATCGATTCGTGCTTTCGAATTCGCGTCGTTTGAATCAGTTAAGTTTATGAACGGAGAGAAGACGGCAATTCTTCTCTCGCCGACGATCTTCCGACGCATCGGATATGGATTTGTTAACGATCTCCGGCGAGTTTCACCTGACGTCGTAGTATGCATCGACGGCGAATTGAACGGACGTGGAGCGTCGTTGCTCCGTAGATCGCTGATTGACGGTGTAGAATTATACACAACGATACTAGAATCATTGGAAGCAGCGAACGTCGGTGGTAGTGGTGACTGGATAAGTAGTATCGAGATGTTTGTGTTACTACCGAAAATAATAGCGACGGTAGAGGACGCCGGCCGGCCGGTTAGTCCGTGGCAGGAGGCGTTCGGTACGGCGGGAATGAGGCCGGTGGGGGTGAGTCAGTTCGCCGAGTTTCAGGCGGAGTGTTTGTTACGGCGGGTACAGGTCAGGGGGTTCCACGTGGTGAAACGACAAGCGGAGATGATGCTTTGCTGGCATGATAGACCCCTTGTTGCCACGTCAGTGTGGACCTTCTAACAAGGAGAATTAGTACATTTGTAAATTTATTATATACGTAAGTCATTCGGTTTAGAAAAGGTTTGAATTATACTTGCCACGTTTTGGAAATAAAGGTAGTAATGATGTTTAGATAGTTGATGACTATTTAGAACGAACTCTGCTTAAGAAAACCAGTTTGATTTGTAAAGTTTATGAAATACAAAATTCATATGATAACATGTTTTTTTGCATGATATTCCATACGTATTTCACGTGATGAAATATGTTGCTACCATTATTGTCGCCGCCAAATTTTATTCCAAAAACATATCGTTTTTGACAAGCTAGCATTTCAGGACATAAAACGTATTATGTAAACTGGAATAACAATAATTCAATAAATATGGTTACAATACTTATTTATTGAACAATATATATCTCACAAACAGACAAGTTACATAATTTTCACCTATATCTTCTAGACGTTCAAGTATATCTTTAACTTCTACAACAGCAAGCAAGCATCAGAACCAGCGATTCTATATATTAAAGATTTTGTAATGCTACTACAGTTACCTTGGTTAACAAGCATATAAGAGCACGTTGCACTTTTTTGATCAAATCCTAATGTCAAAATCCCTTTTGAAGACTCGAAAATGGTTGTCGACATATTTGTATAATTAACGTTAATGTCATAGTGTCAACTGTCACCTTCATTCGATTGAGATTGAAGATGTGCATCAAGATTTGACACCGCTTCAGGTCCAAAACGCCTCGTTAATTCATCCTGTCCACCCAACACAAAATTCACAAAAAATTCAGAGGTCATATTAAACATGTCACGCGTTTATTAAACGGTTCAACCCGACCCACCATTTTTGTTGTAGCAACGACATTTATTCTTATATATGGATGCTGCAAATTGAAAACAAAAGTATATATATATATATATATATATATGTGTGACTGTGTGAGAGAGAAATTAACAGTAACCTTAATGGAATCATTTTCAGCTGTAATCTTCCCACATTCTTCAGAAAGCCTCTTCAGTTCATCCCTAAGTGAGTGATTCTCGTTATTCAGTTTCTCTACTCTCGCCTGTAACTCTTCACACTCCGCCTGAGGTTAAATATTAATAAACAATTTAATCAAATATATTTAAATATGTTAAATTTTACATTATTTCCATTGTTAATAGCTCAACAACGAATACATTACCTGCTTGCGCAGCCTTGATCTTCTGGCTGACTCCCGGTTAGATTGTTTCCTTTTCTGCCTTTTCAATTCTCGTTCATCCTGTTGTCGGTGCGCGTTAGTTGCTCAAATGTTGATGTATGTTTTTTTTAAGTTAATCAACAAGTATTATTCAACAAATCAATGTAACCTTTGGTAACAAGAAGATGATGTTGGTAATAAGTCAGTGAATAACTAATTTTGTGTATACCTGAACCCATGGGTCAGACATTATTGGTGGTGGAGCCAGTGGTTGCGAATGATTCGGTTGCATTTTCATAGACCCGGATCCAGTAGGTGGGGTCCACAGGTCCATCCCCATATTGAGATTTGTAACAGGCATAGAAGCTACAGGATTTCCAGACACTGATGTCTGAACATTGGGTCCAGAATTGTTGTTTCGTGCATTCGCTGCAGAAATTTAAATATTAAAATATAGTAAAGCCTCATAGTATGCATGTAAAAGTATGAATAATCACCATCTGCAAGCATCTGATGGAAGCTTCCCTTTTTGCCCCCAGAATATTCCTGGAGGTACAGATTTAGTAAGTCAATATATATTAAAAAAAAAAAAGATGTAAATACTTATAAATTCAAAACCGGGTACTAACATTACATAAAAACACATACCTGTTGGTTATCCTCATCGCTTGCATTAGATGAACCGTCATTTCCACTTTCAGCACTGTTTATGTCAAAAGTTTACAATAAGCATGACAAAATCGATAACACGGACAATGCACCATAATAAATGAAAATTAATTTTTATGATTATAAATTCAGATTTGGAAACCTTTGTGTGGCACCATCGTTTCCTGAACTTGAAGCGGTCTTCGCACTCCCCTTTGACTTTCTGTTGACTTTCTCCTTTCCATTAGGGGCCTTTGTTTCCATTTCTGTGTTTGGCTGCAAAGTGGCACGTGTCCGCAAGGATGATCATAATTCATAAAGATTGTGAATCAGATAACAAGATGTAATTCAAAAATACGAAATTAATATTGTAAAAATGAAAAATCATTATTAGTCTTACCATTGGCATACTAGGATGACCATAAACTCCTGCTGGTGGGTAGTATGGAACCGGAGTCCCATAAGGCGGCATCATAGGATGCTGAAATAATTTACAAAAAATGGACTATTAAATATAATAAAATAACAATTTACAATGATTAAATTTTGAATTTTATTAAAGATGATGACCTGGCCACCCCACATATATGGATGAGGAGCTGGAGAGGTAACAGTTGGGGCAAAGAAAGGTGGAGCGGCTCCAGAGCCATAATAAGCCTGAAAATAAATATAAAAAAAGTAAATTATTAAATATTTTAAAAATCTATATCAGCATGTCACACTTGTTAACACTTTATTGCAACTACCAATAAAAAATATAAAAATAATTAAAAATATATAGAATCAGTGGTTATAACACGCACGTGCATGGAGCTTGCCCAATCAGGATACGAGGGTGGAGGCGTTTCCTGTAGTTAATAAACTGAGATTCACTTTGTGTGATATAAATAGAAAAATTAATATTCTTTACATAAGAAAGAATGAGGAAACCTGAGTTGGGGTAGATTTGGAATGTTTGGTAGGTGAGCTCTCTTCACTGGTCCCCATGAAACTAAAGAATGAGATGTTAATATGAAGCCAAAATTATCAGCAACTTGTTACTTTTTATATTTTTGTAATAAGACCAAGAAGCATCTGCAGAAATCAAAGACATTGAAGATGCCATCTCATAAGTTATACAATAGGCAAAAGAAGGTAGATAAAAATACAAAAAAATGAAGCAATATACCTAAAGATTTAGATAGCATAATAATTAGATTCTATAACACCAACCAGCTGTTAAAATTTTTATGTAGTATGAACTGATGAAATGCATAGCAGCTTATGTTGATACTTTTAGTATAGAATTTTAACAATGCAAATAATCATGTACTTAATTGTGACAAAAAATGTGATCTTTTTAACAATGCATCACAAAAAAGTTATTGCAAATATAACAGTAAAGTTTATTTACTTACTGTATAGACTAAAATTATCCATATTAATTCATATTTGTTTAGAAAAGGTCACGGTTTACAAATACTTGCAGATATGCAAGAAGATTATGCATTCCTAATAGATCAACATCTAAATCAATAGAGGCTTCAGTATTATCTTAAAAATGATGTTTATTGTCATCTAGGAAGGAAACTTAATAACTGACCATAAATTCGGAAAATCTAGATATGAAGCCAGCAAGTTTATGGTCAAAATTAATCCCTATCGAAAACATCTTTTAAGCACATCATATTAGAACTATTGAACAAAACTAATATTTCTGCATGCTTCAGAATTCTCAAACTTAAACTTCTAACAATAGTAAAACTAAACTTCGTAAAAGATTCTATAAAAATCAAAAGCAATAACTTTCAGGTAGTAATAAGGTCCCTTTTCTCAAATCTTCCACTAGTCTATACAATGCACAATGATTTTGTCCAAAAGTGGCTCAAGTTTTAATGAACATATATTTTTTTGTCTTTGTCAGTCTTTCATAGATACACCACTATATAAATGAACTAGAAACTGTTTCCTTCTGTTCATTTGAATTACGGTATTACAACTCAGAATATTTAGCAAAATGGTCACACATTGATGATTATTATTTTCTGATAGCAAGAAAGTATTGATCAAACCATCAATACCATTGCAATGTTCGTCTCTCTAAGGTTGGACCTCAACCACTTGAGCAATTCTATGATAAAAATCATACTTCACCTTATCAAACAAGGAAAAGTATGGAATCATTAATTCTTCTGAATATTTTCTTTTAGTTATATATGCTAAAAAACTACAACGGTTCAACATAAATAAGCATCCGATATCAGTATATCACACTCTACTCTTATATGAATTAAATAAATATTCTGTATTAAAAAATCTCCTCAACACAGCTTTTTTGGCTCTATATCCCTTAAAAGTGTTTTTTTGTAACAATCATATCAAAATGAAGAATAAAGGGAATCACATATTGAAACCTTGGTCCTGCTCCCTTGTGTCTTAAATTCAGTGACCAGTTTAGCTTTTAGTCACCTTGGTTTCTTGAGCAAAGATTACCTCTTTCTCTGTGTGTTTTCTGACAGCATATCAACCAAATTCTACATTGTTTGGATATATTTCTTCTAATCGTCAATCGAAGCTAGCAAAGCAGCTAGTTCAAAACACGTTATCCTAAATTCTTAATCATTAGCCAAATTTCTCCTAAAAACATATGAATCACACTTTATAAGCCAAAAATCCCTAAGCAAATTGAAGAAATTAACTCCACGAACTGAATCAAAATAGAATAACAGTCAGATCCAAGTTCGTTTAGTAGATCAGCATTTAACCAAATTAGCGTCACATGGTCGCGAGTACCTATATCATACTGCTAAACTTTTTGCACAAAAAAACTGATTTCCTAATTGCGAATATATATATATAGAGAGAGAGAGAGACTGACCTGTTTTACCGGCGCTTTAACCGGAGATGAAAGGTGACAGTCCTACAGGTACGGATGAAATCGAGTAGATTTATACCTTTCCGTACGGAAATTTCAAATTACGAGAGATTTAAGGAGTCTGCTCCGGCGAAATCGTCGTTTGCTGAATTACACAGGTTGATATACTGAATAACTCCAGAATTGGGGTGGCGGACCGCCGTGAGAGAGTGGTGGGAGAGAATGGCGGTGTGGTGGTTGGGATGGAAGTGGGTAGGGTTAGAGAGACGACACGTGAAGGAAGAGATGGATCCAGATGTCAAATAGGGACTGGATAGGCATGACGAGGCAATAAAGCTTCTGCCTTTCATGTTGAGTCATGGCAACTTTCTCAATAAATCTGGATAACATATTTTACTCATTTCATTTGGTTGCAATTCTTTTATTTTTATTTAACTTAATAAATCATTCTATCATAACCTCTAACGCAATCTTTTATGGTATAATCAACAAAGGATATTTGTTTTAATGGCATCAAAGTATTTCTTAAGGTGTTCACTATTAAAATAGATGGGTTCACTTCTTAAAGTGAACACTATGAAATATTGAACTAGTTAGAATAGTTTTAGTCAATGTGAAACTAACTTACTTGAAGAGACTTACATGTTAAATAGTGGTGTACAAAAAACCGGTTTCATGACCCGAACCGGTATTGGAACCGAAACCAAACCTAGGTCTAACCGGCTTCTAAACCGAACTGAACCGACATTTCTTAATCGGGTTGTGATCCTAACCCTGAAACTCGGTTTGGGACCGGTAATCGGTTTCAACCAGACTAAACCAGTGATCAAACCGGTTTGAACCCGGCCCCAGTCGATTTGATATGTTCCTAATATCTATTGTAAACCGGTTTCTAAAATGAACCGGTTTGAGCTTTACACATTTGAACCCGAGCCTTTTTCCAACCCGGTCTGGGTTGAAAAAATACCGGTTTCGTACACCCCTAATGCTAAATGGGAGGTTACGGTTCAAACTCTAGCTAAAAGTATTTGTGTCTAATTTAGGAGTAATATAATAATTTTAAACAAATTCATAACAAATTTACTAGTGGTAAGAGATACAACAATATGAAGACATTAAAATTCTTAAGAGTTAAGACTAACGTAAATAACACTAAATACATACCATACCTAACACGCCTAGAACTAAAAAGTTACATAAAACTAAAGATGTCTAAGACTGAAGTAGTGCATAATAGTAATGGCACACAAAACACTAAAGGCGAACCTAGAAATTAACGAAGGGTTTAAATTTGTTCTAGTTAGTAAGATATCCATAATTTTTTTGTGAGTAGAAGAATAAATAAGTTTGATAAAACAGGTTAATTTCGGATCAAAATTAAAGTTTGGTTAAAGTTCAAAAAGAACATTGCATAATGCATACATCATAGCTATGATCGCATGGCTTGAGCGGTTAGTTTAATCCATCTTAGCATAGAATGGACAACTTCTTTCACTTTCACCCCCTGTGGTCATCTAAACAATGAAACATTGATATTAAACATAGGATTATGATAAAACTTCTAGCCGAAAGAATGTAAGATTAAGTTAAGACCAATAAACATATGAGATCAAGTTTTAGGTTAAAAGAACTGGAGAGTATTATAGTCATTGTGACCTTTTTAAAATTTTCCCACTTTTTTAAATCTTCATAACTTTTATATACGACAATTTGTTAAATCACATCACAACGACAAATGTTTTTTATATTTAAAATGTGTATTATTCATTATATTAAGTACAAAAAAATCATGTTTTTAGACCTTTGAATTTTTACTAACAAGTCATTGTTTCTTTTATATTTTTTATTTTGTCTTTTTGTTCAACATAATTTTCTAACTTATCAAAAAGACAATAAAAATATAAATAATGTAAAGCAGGAAGACATAATAACGAACTAAATAAATATGTTTTTTTTTCTCTTCTCTTCTTGTCAAAAACACTAACAATTTAGAAGACACGGTAATGTGGTCTTGAAAAATATAAAATGATTAGCTAAAAAGACAAAATGTGAATGCTATTACTATTAGTTTTTGGTTGCCAAAGAAGAAAATCTTGCTACAAGAAATTTATCAAAAAAAGATAAAGAATTCGAGAGTTTGAGGTATCCTTTTGTAACATTATCCTTCTGTATTAATAATATATTTTTTTAAATTTCAGATAAGACTTAATAGCCACTAACCTACATGATGTAGCTTACCAGTAATACTGTGACGCATATTTTCTATGATGCTAGTTGACTTAAAAACACTATTTTGACTAAAAACAATAGGAATAAATTTTGGCCATTCATTTGCTTAATCAATTGTTAAGATTCAAGGGGATTGAAATACAAGTGAAAAAAGAAGGAAAAAGGTAATGGTGGAAACCCACTTGTTTAACTTTTTAAATTTTCCCCCATATTTTTTAAACAATCATAACTTTTTCATACGAAATTACTTTTTTTATAAAAATTGCACTTTAAAAACGAACGTTTTTTCCCTCTTTAACTTGAGTACCATAGTGATATACTTTTTATAAACTTAAAAAAATCTAGTACAAAATAATATAGTACAAACTAATCTAGTACATAAAATATAGTTTTTTTTTTTCAAAGACGTCAAAGGAAAAAATATATAATACAATACGTGTATATCTAATTGTTTTGAGAATACTGTACATGTATATCTAGTTGTATTGAGAATACAGTAAATGTATATCTAGTTATTTTGAAAATACAATACATTTACATTTAATTGTTTTGAGAATACAGTACATGCATATCTATTGTTTTGAAAATACAATACATGTGTAGATCTAATGTTTTGAGAATACAGTACATGTATATCTTGTTTTTTGATAATACAGTATATGTAAATCTAGTTATTTTTACAAATACAGTACATGTATATATAGTTTTTTGTACATTTTTTGTACTAGATTCTTTTGTACTATATCACCGTAATATATTTTTTAAGTTTAAAAAAAGTATATCACAATGGTACTCAAATTAAAGAGAAAAAAACGCATGTTTTTATGGTGAAAATTTTATAAAAAAACAATATTGTATGAAAAAGTTATTAATGTTTAAAAAACGTGGGAGGAAAGTTAAAAAAAAGTCAACAAATGGGTTTTTACATGAATGTCCTTTCCCTTTTATTTTATCCTAAGCAAATAGATGGTCAGGATTTATTCCTATTGTTTTTAGAAAAATCTCCTTCCTATTTGATCCTTCCTCTATAATTATAAAGTATCATTTTAATAACTTGTTCGCTCGATTTATAAAACCGAGGCCGAATTGACTTATAGATTCATTTTTGGATCCCAATCACGCTCATAGATATTTACTCATAGATTCAATCTCACTCTCCTCAAACGGCATACGCCAAGAATATCATTATATATGAACCATATCCATGAACCATACATATATGGTGATACTTATATGTATAGGTGTTGTTTGTTTTTTCAGAGGTAAAATGTATGCAGTCTGCGGATCACATTTGCAGACATCTGCAGAAGAAGAGGTGGACCAAACCTCTGCAGTCTACAAGAGGAAAATTATTTTTTTTAACTTCTTGAGACTGCCAGAATAAACTGAAATTTAGATAAACTGACTTTTAAAACTTAACATATCTACATAGCAAATTAAAGCAAACCATACCCACTAGTTTTATCCCCGTCCCCGTCTGTGTAGCACAATGTGAAAATACAAAATTAAAAATAAATAAATAAACTAATAAATAGCTATATTTTCTTTTTTATTCCGTCTGCTACATTCGTTTATCTAAACAACTTTTTTAAATAAAAAATTACATACAATAGTCAACATATCTCTTTCTAATAGTCTATGAAGATTGATAACACAATGAAGTTTAAAAATAACGATTTTACATGGATCTCTGTGACACCCTAAATCCCCAGGATCCAGTCACGTTTGGATTTACACAAGAACACATGATCATACAGAGATTAATAGCGGAAGACTTATTCATTCACATTAAAAGTTAAGATTTACAGACAAAATGCCAAACTATTACATTTACAAGACTAACTACTAGTCTTCCACACCGATGCCATCCTTAAGCAGCCCACACCAATGCCATCCCTTCGCTCTTGCCCTGCTGCTTTCACCTTAAGCCGTCAATCTAGCATACATACCGCGTTTATAATCTACTAGTTTTCTTTCTCAAATCTCATGCTTTGTTCCTAACCTAACTCGATTATCATCAAGAATCATTACATTAATGTGTTCTTTGAGAAATTTATTTAATACACAACTTATTAAAAGTTTAACTTTAGGCTTTTGAGACCAAATTTGTCCATTTGTTAGTTAAACATGGTGCAATTACTTATTATCTAACCTTTTGCATAATACACACACATTAATCTAAACATCTTCTTTTTTTTGTTTTTTTGGGTGTTGAGGGGGGGAATGGTATGTCAATCCTAGATTAGTGAGGCTAACTATCCTCGATGGAAATATTGTAATTCTTAAGTTTTTAAATATTTATCATGAAGAGCATAGTTACATAGTATTTAAAAATGGTTGTCTTTCCAATGAAATTAGTCTTAAAATATCATAAGAATCAAGTCCAGATCACTTTGGATATCACTGTTCTCATTTCTCAATATTTATATGATAATGGGTATCTTTTAATATCATGATGATCAAGTCCTCTCGGGTCATCAAGTGAAAACAAACAAAGTTTTCACCATTTTACCACTCACAAAAATTTGCCTAAATACTAAAAATACCCTATTTAGCATATACCAATAAAATCAGCAGACAAAGTCTAAATAGAAGTCCAACTATCAAATACGTCAACTGTATAACACTAAATTAAATAAATTTTATTTACCTTAAAATGAACAATTTTAATGTATACACAACTTCAAAAACATTATATTAATGTCACATAAGCGTTGTAGCTTTCAATTAATGGTTTCTTGCCCAATAACACCACCCAATAGTGAATTTAAACCTAATCAATACCTTTATTTGAACACTGAGTGATATAATAACCCATTTTATCATCTGTAAAACCAGTTCAACTCTAATCGGCTATATTTAACTGCTAATATTTATCATCGTCATGTGTAAAGTGGATTTAAGTTCATTTTCAATTTGACCATTCGTTTGTTTTAAGAACCATTTGGATAAGTTTGATGAAAGCCATGTGAATCGTTCAAAGCCAGTCATTTTCATCTAAACATGATGAGGACATTTCAAAGATTCTGATGTTGACACCGTGATGCTTTTCTAGATACCTGATACTTGATCCCCTTTCTTTGCATTTAACCTTCTATAAACCCTACTTTCCAAATATGCCTTCTGGGTATTCGCACCGATTGTCTTTAACGCCGCTCTTTTGATACAATCAAGGTATTCTCTTGATACTCTGTATGCCTTTGCTTATATGTTTTCCGATTCATCCATAATTTATTGCTCACGATGTGAAAGAAGTGAAATTAAACAAGGATATCGTTTCTAAAATCCCCAATTTCTTGCTCTATGATCGTTTTAGTTTCGGATTTTAATGATGAACATACAATTCTAATAGATCCGTGTGGCTCTAAACTTTTTAACCAAAATTGGTTTAATTTTTAGTCTTTTTTTTACATTGTAGTGCTCATATGGTGATCGCACAGTACTTATTAGGAAATCCATATTTTTTGTCTAATTTGATATGTTGATTAGTCGATCGGCCGGTGTTTCCCCAAATCAGTTGTTTGCGATTGACTAATTGTTTCGCCAAATCGATGTTTTATTGTGTTTCTATGAGATTGTTATCATAGTGCTTTTGTTGTTTTGTTTATTTTATAGCATAACTGCAAAATCGGAACTTTTGATGTGGCATTTAATTATTTAAAGTACTAGAATAGTATAATCAAATAATTTGTTTGTACTTTTAGAGATGTTTAAAGAGCACACAAATTAGTTTTCAAAATTGGTTACTCTTTTAACTGTTATATCAATTAAGTTGATTGATACATACATGTCCAAATTCCAGTTGCACAAATTTGCAATTAGCGTTATCTGCTTTTTCTTATAATCATATAAAACGTGGTTATCAATTTAGTTGTTTAAATCTTACAGTTGGTAGCTGCTGTTAGAGCATAATTGATATTGTGGATGTGCTAATAGTTAGTTATCAAGTTTTGATTCTGATACAGGTTTTAATAAAAATCATTAAATGCACATTTTTAATATGCTTTTTTCACATATAGTTAATGAGACAGCTATGAATTAGAATTAGCTTTATATTAATTTATAAATGGTAAGCAGTAAAAAAGAATAAGCCAGATACTTCATAGTGAAACAGTGTTTAAAACTTAACACTTTCAGTTATTGATCAAGGTATTGGTTTGTAGATGAATCAGGTAACAAAAATGATCAAGAAAGTTCTAGAACCGCCAACAGTTCCGGTTTCTGGCGAGTTGAGATACATGCCACATCTTTGGGTTTCTGCAAATGCGGGACACCGTCAATCTGATTCATCTCAATCAGTAACCATCGGTATGTCTTTCTTCCTAATTATTTTACATTTTGAGATATAAACAGAAACCTACCAGAATTCCAACATGCGAGCAAAAACCATGTTTTGTTGCATTTTCTATCTAATAATTAAATGCATATCAAACTTTATTTGTATAACAAGGTTTGCCAAAACAGCAGGTTCCGAGTTGCTGTCATCTGATTATCAGTACAAGATAAAAGCTGCACTAAAGCGTACACCTTTCCGTGAGGAACATGTTCTTGTTCAATTTTGGTCACCTCGCGTTGTTGGCAAACACGTGCTACTTACAACCATTGTTCAACCGTTTGGTGTTGGTGTACCCAATGAACAACTTTGTTTCTATAGAAGGTACTCTGAGCATGATGGTTTTCTTGTGAACAAGGTTCATGAAGAAGACGAACTCAGTCCTGTGGCTCGAGTTTTTAGGCAAGGATTGCCAGAGTGGACTTCTGATGTAGCTAACTACAACACAAAAGATTTTCCACAACAAGAATGCGCGATCCGTTGCAATCTTCATGGGTATTTGGCTCTACCTGTGTTTGATCCTACCACCAGGTTATGTGTTGGTGTGCTTGAGCTATTGACGTCTTTCAAGTTGGAGGATTTTGCTTATGAGGTTAAACATATTCATCAGAAGCTTAAGGTTTCCATCTTACCTCTTGCATTTAAAATCATTTAACTTATGTGATTGTGTGTATCTTTTCACTCACCTCACACGTATGTTTTTCCACAACTCACAAGTGTTTTCAATGTTATAGATGGAGAATCTAACAAGCCCAAAAGCATATGATGGCCCTGTTTCAAATGTGAGTTGGGTTGGGTCTGGTGGTTTATATTCTAAAATGCTACTACTCAGGTTTAATAGTTTGTATATGATATACAGGTTTTCAACGAACACAACAAATACGAGCTTGATAAAATATTTGATGTTTTGAAAGATGTTTGCGACACCCATGATTTACCCCTTGCTCTGACATGGACCTTGTCGCCATCTGCAACTTATGTTGTCCATGAAAAGGTTATTCAAAAAAGCTGTTGCAGCTTCAACACCAGATGCTTCAACAAAGTTTGCATGTCAACTGCTCTACCGTTTTATGTCGGGGACATGAGCGCGTGGTCATTCATAAAACCAAGTAAAGAGTGCCACCTGGAAAAGTCACGGGGGGTTGCTGGCAGGGCAATGTCGTCCGGTGGTTCGTGTTTTTGTGGAGATGTAACCAAACTCGATGAAGAAGATTATCCTTTGGTCCACAATGCGCGTATGAGTGGGTTAACAGTCTGCTTTGCAATATTCTTGCATAGTGTTGAAGGTAATCATGACTACGTGCTTGAGTTTTTTCTCAAAGACAGCAGGCATGTAGTAAATGTGGTCCAAACGTTACAGCAGAGTTTTGTGGCTGCTTCTGGATTCGAATTGGGTGACGGGTCAAAAATAGACGTTGTTGGGTCACCTATGGATTTGTCTGTAAACGAGACGGATCTATCAGATTCGGAGTCGATTGATTCATCAGATTTAGAGTCAATTGATTCATCAGATTCAGAGTTGATTGATTCATCAGATTCAGAGTCGATTGAAGCAGAAATCTTTGAACCCGACTATGCGAATGTTGCTGACCAATGGCCGTCAACAAATGTTAGTATAGAAGAAACTTGTGATAACTTCACCATCTAGTACAGATGGTAATATATTCCATTTTACGATTTAGTTACACGGTGATGGTGAACGTAGCTTGTCATTGGTTAAGAACTGGACCGTCGGGACGAAAACCGAATAAGGTAAAAATTAGAACCAGGCCCAAACCGACTTTTTGTGGTTTCCGGGTTGGTTTATCGTTTTCTTTCTCAGGTTGACCCTTTAGATGATTACTCGGGGTTACTATGCATCATCTTTGTATAATTGTGCATTATCTTCATATTGACGTGCATCACATTTTGTATGATAGGTTTTGTATTTTAGTTAGTGTGGATGAGTTTTGCATTGTTGTATATTAATTTTGTATTTAATTTGTCTGTAACCCTGAACCTTATACTTCTCACATGCAGGCATTGTATACATGACATTGTTTTCACAAACTCATTTTAACTTCAATACCAACATACTCATCCGATACTTAGATGCAACCCATTTGCACAAGTTATTAATGGCTTTTACAATGGGTTAGTTTATTATGGTTTGTTAGTTGGCTCATTTGTAAATTGCTAATGTAGATATAAAGCCTGTTTAAGAATTTTGTTGAGATCACTGTCCCTTTATTAAAGTTGATTGGTTGTATATTATATTTGTGTTGACAAAGTTTTATAAATAAAGATAGAAATAGATCCACATGGAAGTTAATTGATTTCTCCGGCAACTTGCAACAAAAGACTTGCTGCTGACGCGAGGCCTATGAGTCACTAAATAAATATTGTAGTGGGTTAAATAAGCGTGATGTCCATCAATCTTTAGTTTAATCAAAGATTAATATTTTATTTAAATAATATACCTTTGAATGAATTTTGATTCACAAAAAGGAGAAACGGAATATGAGATCTAGATTAAATATTAGAAGCTTAAACTATTACAGCTTAATTTTGTTAATTAAAAAAAATAATAATGGCGCATATGTTTTGAATTTTAGTTTTATAAATTATGACAATAAATGAATTAAAAACATTTAAAATTTAAGTAGAAATAGAAACTTATAAACTAATAAAAAATTGAGAACTTATAAAGACTTTTAAGATGTAAAAATAAAATAGGAAAAATAAGAAATTGACGGTTCGGATGGTAGTTTGATGATGCATCCAGTGAAGCAAAGATGACCTTTAGTGGTCATGACAAAAGAAGCATGACACATCAGCTATAGGATTTTAACGTCTGTTTGCAAGTTGGTGATTTCAAATGACGGTGAAGTGGTCAAATATTCTTTTATGTGTTACGGGACCATTACATCAATAACACGGACATATTATACACCCCTATATCGATTCAACTAGCTTATAACCCGTGTATTACACGGATGGCGTCATGAAAAATACATAATTTAAAAGTTTCGACAAACATTATTATTTGTAACAAAATTGCATATTACATGAAATATACACTTGTTAAAATACCAAGGCAAATTTATAAAACAATTTACAAATCTCTAAAAATTTTCTTATAGACAACTTCGAAATATACAGAATAATGTAAGCTTTGGCCTCTTTGTTCAATAAAACTGAATGACACTGATGATTCTTTTTTCAATATAGACTTGAAGTGTTCCAAATCATCATTAGCAAATCATCATTAACATATGGACAAATCTGTTCGGAAAGAGAGTTCTTTTATCGCGGAATTAGACCTGCTATTTACGTCGGCTTATCTGTCAGTCGTGTTTTTCCTGTTGAAACATATTCAAAATAAATCTTCCATTGATTAGAAAATAACTAATTTGCAATAAAATAAAACTAAAATGGTT
>WOUH02000003.1:529302-542616 GCA_009936405.2 Stevia rebaudiana | reverse complement strand
ACAAAACCTGTGCATATTTCATATTTTCAAGGACAACACCAGCAAGATTTCTGACTAAAGGACAATACCAGCAAGTACCAGCTAATTTAAAGGATATTTTCTGTAATTTTGTCTTTTTTTAAAAACACAATATGGTAGTTGAGCAAATTATCATATAAAGTGGTTACAAGTTAATCGGGTCCAGCGTAGTTGAGCTTGTCGCCCATGAATTCGTATTCCTATATGCCAGTTAATTAACATAATTATACATTCTGGACCATTGACATTTACTTGGGCTTGTATAGTAATGCTCATATGAGCATTCAGATCTCGTTCTCTATATGCCCTTTATCTCTATAATTTAGACGTTTTATGTTATTTTGCTTTTCCGTCCCATTTTCATGAAATTTAGAGTTTTCCGGACAGAGATGCTTTAAATATAGAGAATTATTCACAATCTCTATACTGTTTTGTGAATGTAGAACAAAGAGAATATAATAATAAAATAAGTATTTGTTAGGGCAATAGAGATTAATTGGGATATAAAATGTGATTTGTTGGGTTAAACAATCTAGATTTTGGTGTATTTTTTATTTCTTTTAAACTGCCTGTCAAAATGGACGATGAATATGTTCAAAGTCTGACCAAAGTATAAACTACGAGATCAGATATGCAGTTACCTCGTATACGTTGGTAGCAAGCAAACAACCCAGATGAAGTTGAGTTAGACCCACATACACTATTGTTTTGAAGACACCGATCACACTCGTCGTTATTCGCCCTCCACTCTAGCTTGAATCCACCCCGCAAAGCTGATCTCAAATCATCCTCTGAAAGAACATTAGCAGAAGATCCATCCACTGGTACCGTGATATGAGTCTCGCATTGCACCAAGAAATTGGCAATTTCAGTGACCACCATACTAGTTCTATAGAAATAATTATCGCTCTGGTCGGTCCCGTTATTGCAAGTGAACCGAAAATTAGTAGCCACCGGAACCGATAACGTCCAAGGTGGGCATCTGTAATACAGAGACACGTCCTCCTGGTTAAAGTTATTGCCGCTGAAAAGGGTGGTGTTGTAGGTGGTGTTTTGGAGAGAATCCGGACAAAGCGTACTCCACAGATCATTTCTAGAAATATTCACCGTGTGTGTACTGACATCGGTATTTAGAACCCGATAGTTTGTCGAGTCTAAAACGAGCACGGGTACATTAGATTGGCAGGTTAGCTGAAAACTCGGGTGACCGCAGTATTGAGGTCGGCCTAACCCCCAAAAAGGATACTCCAATTCAAAGTCTCCACACCGGACCGGCTCGCGACATACATCATATGGCTGAGGTTCTTGGGACCGGATGGCTGGAAAGTGGATGATGGTGGCTAGAACCACAATTAAGGTGAATACGGTCGGTCTTGGGTCTAGACGGGGCTTCATGGTGGTCGGGGCTGTTTGAGAGGAATGATGGAGGATGAATGATGATGAACAATGAATGAACTTGGAAGGAAGGTGGTGTGGTGGAAAATAATGAAATGCTGAACAAGTCTATTGATTTTTCTTCTTTTTTTTTTTCTTTCAATTGAATTTTCTTATCATCAACTTGCACGACCAACGAATAGATACGTACATAGGAGGATTCATAGTAGCTTTCATCGTCTTCATAGCTTTTCTTGTCTTCGTAATTAACAAAAACTCACAAATATAAATATATTTCATGTTTTAGAAAAATCTCTCAAAACCGGTTCTTAATATATTGCATCATTTCAATTAAATATCATTTTTTTTTATAAGATTATCATTACCCTTTTAGTTTTCAAAACATTGAAATAATGAATATAGGGATTAAGTACTACCCTTAAAATGAAAGATTGGCATAGCTTCGCCCAAAAGTATAAGAGATTAAATTGGAGATGGGAAACTTGATGTGGAACAAATAATGCATGTTTTTGTTAAGTTTCCCTCATAATTTGGGTGAGGTGGAGAGGGAAAGCTAATGTGAATGCTCTACGGGGTGAATTAACAAAAAATCAGTTAAGTTGAAAACCCATGAAACCCATATGTTAAATATGTAACAGCGTTTTTTTAGATAGAATTTACATTCACTTTTATGACTTTTGGTATCGAGTGAGTTTTCATAAAATGAACAAGGTTACATATGTAAAAGTGTAATTATATCTGTAAATAGCATGTTACATATATAACATCCTACTGAATTTTAAAAAAATGCTGAGTTATTGTAATTTTTTGACATATTTTATGAAAAAAGTACTCGATGTTTCCTTGATAAATAGTGACGAAAAGAAATTCAAACCAATAAACATCTGAGTTTCCTGAGTTTACTGATTAACTCAAATTGGTTTTCATTTTACAACCTCTTTGAAGTTACGCTACACCTCTTGCAATCCCTTTTGCAATATTGTAGAAACTTATCTAATGACCCATTTGGCATGAAGTCATACAAGAGGGCTCTTTTCTTTCCCTCAAAACAGATCTAAATGTATGATTATGTTGACATGTGATGTTCTAATGATGCTAGCAACTTCATGAAAATTTATTCATTTCCGGTTGTTTCACTCAAGAGTTTCACTGCAACTAGATGCCCATCTTGAGCGTATTCTGTTTTTGTCAAAGTTCCATTGGATCATAATATCATAATATCAGACCATGAATCTTAGATGATGATGTGGAGATTTTGAGGGCAAAAGATGCATCCTCCTGACCAAATTCATTGTGAAAAGTGTGGAGTCATAGGTCGTGCTCTGGAGACGTTAATGGTTAAACTAATCATCATATGGTAATCGAGACTTAGTATATATGGGTAAGTTATAAGCAACATGTTGAAGCAGATGATGTACATGTTCAGAATCTGACCAAAATATTAATTTACACCACCACAAATTCACTTAATTACCTCCTCCACTTATGTAGCAATCAAACAACTTGGGTGAAGTTGAGATCATGGTGGATATGGGAGGAAACGTTGAATGATGATATATGGTTAACGAATGGACCTGAAAGGAAGTTGATCGGCGGATTTCATTATTTAAGAATTTGAGTTCAGCGGCGTTACTACGTAAGTAACTAGTAAAGATGAATACAAAAGGGTAAAATAATAAGAGTCAAATTTCAGATCGGTTTGGATCAATGTCAAATAATTATTTTATTTACTTTTTAGTTTTATGTTTACGGTTTGCATAATTTGAATTTAAATATCTATAAATATATGGGATGGATCATGAGAAAACTCCTAAATGTGGAGAAAACTTAGAAAACTCCTCAAAACAATTAATTTGTAAAAATTTTGTTTTGCATTACTTTAATTTATATGATTATAAACACAATAAACAAAAAAAATTTGAAAAAAAATATGAAGCTCACGAAGTTACGTATATTTAACAAAAATGTTACGTATGTAACTCATAAATTAAGCTTACATACATGTAATTAATGTAATATGCATATGTGTAGCATATGTGTAGCATACAAGTTACATATATGTAATTACATGAGACACATAATTTTTTTTAATTTTTTTCTTTTTGTTACATTTCTATCATTATAATAAAAAGATATAGAAAACAAAAATTGAAAAATAAAGTTGACTGGTAATGGTTTTGATTGGTTTTTTAAGTTTTCTTCAATTTGAAGGTTTTTTCATGAACTTTCAGTTTTGTTCTAATTAGGGTACTCATATTTTTTTTTACAATTAGGTCACTAGCTTATACTTAATCGAAACAAAATTAAAAGTTGATTACATTCCCTTAAAGTTACCCCTATAATTTATATATTTTAGGTTTACATTGACGCATTAGTTCATTAACTTGAGGATTAAGAATATAGTAATTAATAAGCTGTTGAATAATTCAAAACCCGACCTACATGTAAAGAACTATTGATTAGTTGAATAGTACTTGATATTTACTAGGTTTACTATGTTTTCTTAGAGCTAGGTTTTACTTGAGTGCGTTGTGCTATAAATCTTGCTACGAGCCCTGATATCAAATGTGGATACCAAACCGGCCATGTCCCAATAGTTTTGCGTTCCCACATGAAACTCTAAGACATCATGATATGCACAATCCTAAAAAGGAAATTAAGAAAACGGTGTAACGCTTGTTATTCTGCTGGAAAGTCTTAATGCGTACTCCGTAATAAAAATGACCGTACTCTGTAGTAAAACTATAAAGCACACTTCACCGTAAAGG
Organism: Stevia rebaudiana; assembly: GCA_009936405.2. NCBI lineage: Eukaryota > Viridiplantae > Streptophyta > Magnoliopsida > Asterales > Asteraceae > Stevia > Stevia rebaudiana. The sequence goes on along the minus strand of WOUH02000003.1, from coordinate 538,435 downwards.
TGGGCATCTAAAGACCTGAATTAAAAGTTAAAGACGGCACTAAACATAACGTTAATATATACATGAAAAAGGCTAAATCTGAAATAATAATAATAATCATAATATAATGATAACGATACTAGTAATAACAATAATAAATATTATTCTTATTAAAATAATAAATAATTATTGAATATTATTATTATTAAATAGAACAGGTCAAAACAAAAAGTATTCAGAATTAGACCATAGAAATCATAATTTCAAAGATGATGCTATGATTTTCAACAATGGAAACATCCGGTAAGTCACATAGACCTTTAATGGCGATGTTTCAAAATTTAAAAGAATATTAGTTTTTGAACAATTAAAATGTATGATTAAGAGGTAAGTTCTAACTTATTTAGCATGTTTTCTAAAACTTTCATATTGACAATATTCTTTGTACATAGAGGATTTATCAGTTTATCTATATTCTTTGGGGTGGGGAATTTCGGGGAGAAGAAGCCGGACCTCACCGATTGTGGGGAGAAAGAATTAATGGGAGAGTGGAGAAATTTGGAAAGTAGAAAGAAGTGAGGAAAATTGGGAAGACACCGTGCAAAATGAGAAAAAGTGAGAAAACCCGAGAAAAACTGATGTGCCGCTGACGTGAAAACGAAAAAAAGTGGAAAGTCACGGGAGATCTCCCTCCACTCTTACTTGTACATGGCGATATTTAGTTTATGGATGAAGTTATGCCATATTAATTATAGTCTTTAAAGAAGAATAGATCAACTCGGTACCCTCCCTGAGCCCTTAGAATATGTTATACTATTCAACTCGTATCAACATCATAGCATTTATATCATTTGAAATCGATCAAGAAAAATTAAGAAAAAGTAAACCATAAAGATTAATTTGAAAGTATGTAATACGTTTTTCATATAAATATCAAATCCAAATACACCATACTTCATCAACAAATATTTCAAAAAAATCATATATTGTTTAGAAAAAGAATAGTTTTCTAAACTCAATCAAATATGACACGTCTTACTTTGAATTTAGCAGTGTTCATAGTCACAATGGTTGCATCCATGCACTTTCACCACACCATGGCTCAGACCACTCACGTAGTCGGTGACACCTTGGGATGGACCATTGCTCCCGGTGGTGCAACCGCTTACACCACTTGGGCTTCACAACAAACCTTCACCGTCGGTGACATTCTCGTCTTTAACTTCGCCAGTGGACAACACGACGTTGCAGAGGTTTCAGCGGCTGCATATGATCCATGCACCGCGACGAACCCCATCTCACTCTCCACCACGAGCCCCACATCCCTCACCTTAACCACCGCTGGCACCCACTATTACATCTGCACCTTCACAAGTCATTGTCAAGCCGGTCAGAAGTTAACCATCAATGTCTCGGATGCAACCGCAACTCCTCCATCAACACCACCCACAACACCACCACCGACTCCATCCACCACCACTCCTACAACACCCGCTTCGCCACCAACGACTACTCCTACTTCTCCAACACCACCCACTGAACCGTGTCCCCCCACCTCTTCTCCATCTGCTAGCCCACTATCGCCACCAACCACCAGTACCACCACCACCGGAAGCACCACCCCACCACCACCACCTGGTAGTGGAGCTTCGTCTTTCAACGCTATGGCACCTGTCACTTTGTTGGCTATTGCGTTAGCCTTTTTGAATTATTAAATTTGTGAACCCGAGTTTTTACTTAGTATTTTTTTTTTGTCATTTTTATGTCATGTATTTTTTTTTTTTCATTTGAGTATCCTTTGTATGTTTGAGATCTATATATATTACATGAGATGATTTATTTTTATGTATTTATATCTTGAACATCATGGTTACCAGTTATAAGCATAATTTTTTTTTGGATATTTATTTTTTTGGATATTTTAGTGTAATTAGAGATTATGTATGACGTTCAAATAAGAGTGCACGCCAATTTGAATGTCATCGGGATTAACAGAGGTTCGGGGGCAGCGCCCCCGAGAAAGCGGGGTCCAAGGGGCAGAGCCCCTGGCAGGGTTCGAATTGCATTGTTTTGAACTTGAGGAACTAAATGTGTAAATCGTTACAAAACCGCCTAGCAGTTAATGGAAATCGTTTTTTGAGATCGATTATCGATCAGTTGTTTTTCTCTCGTTTTCTTGCGAAAATCACAGATTCTCGATCATACATAATTCTTGTTTTATGATTTTATCCGATTGAATATTGGTATACACTCAAATTATTTGATCTAATAGTGAATTCTCACGACTTCAGAAATATTCAATTCCGAATTTAACAACACTTTTCTCTCTACTAAAAGCCTTATAAGAGTTGCGAGCACTAAGCATATTGTGTTGACCACTCTTTAAAGCAGATTGTAAGCGATGAGCAACAACAGCGCCAATTTTCTGCAAACTTATAGTGTGCACAAACTTAAGATTATCAAAAGTTAAGGTACTTACACATTCTAGTATGATCCATGTTATCAGAAGAAATGAAATCATGGTTGTAGTTTTCTGAAATCATATAATAAGGACATTGCAAACCCTTTATTACCTTCAACATGCTTGCTTCATATTAGTCATGTATTTGGTGGGCTTCCAAAAATGCCTCTCCCTCTTTAAAGTTGCATAGAATACCTGGTAAGATGGTAGTAGGCGAATGGGTTAATTGCTTAATACAAATTAGTGGAGTTAGATCCCATTCAAAATCCTATTTCAACGATTTGCATTGGTAAATTTTGAGAAATTCTGCCTCATAGAAACTCCAACCTTAGTTTGTCTCACGATCCAGATATTTTGTAGTGATTCTGCATAGATGTAAATTAAAGTGGGAAAACTATACTAATGATTATAAAATTTAAAGCACAAGAAAAACGAGATAAGCCTATAATGGTAAGGTTATGTTAAGAAGGGTTCTTATATAAGAAGACGTAGGAAAAGTATCAAACGTACACCGATTGAGCTCATTCTAGCGGCATTGGAACCGTCTCGTTGATCCCTTTCTCGCTCCTAAAAACCTTAAGACCACACCCCATCCCAAAAACCTAACACCTCCCCCCCTAAACCCTAAAAGATAAACCTCAAAAGCTAAACCATAAAATATACGAAGAAAGAGTTTGACGAGATGGTTTTAACGCCGCTGAAATGAGTTAATCGGAGTTCGTTTGAGTCGGATATGGTAAAATTAAATTCCTTTCTACCCTATTACCTTCCTACAATAAGGATCCTTTTTATTTGATGCTGACCGAAGTATATAGTACTTGTGATGCAAGAGGCAGAGAACAACAAACGTCAAAGAATTGTTATTTTTTTTTAATAAGTAAATTTTCATTTAGTCGGTGTGACTTGGGTATATTTGTCAATTTTATCTAGAGGTTTTTTTCTCGTTTGTATCCTTAAGGTTTACAAATTTTATTATTTTTATTTACTATTTTAAATTCATTCATTAAATGTCCGTTAAATCAGGATTATTTTATCGTGAACTCAATTTATTTTTTTCAGTTTCACCCATCACTTTTAAACAATTGTGAAATCTCATTGTAAAATAAATATTAATGTGTGGAGATGGGTCCCATTCTAAAGTCTTCCCAATAGTCAACCTTCTCATCGTCTTCGTTCGATCGTTCCCACTCAACCGCCATTAATACACCTTCAACCTCTTTTCTTCTCTTACCCACCCAAATTTCACACACACAGATCCTCCACCAAAACATGTAGGTTTCCATCTTCATCCCCACCTTAATTTTACTGTATTCCATCTTCTCCACTCAATCAGCCACACAACCTACGTTCCCGATGCAGAAATCCCACCACCATCACCTGCAACTAACTCATCGACTACAAACACCACCACCATGTCCGCCATCGCTGACCTCTTCCAAATAAAAAACCTCTGATCACTCATCGGCCCCAACAGTTCCCAATCACCACCCCCTAATATCACCAACTCAACGCCTCTGAAATCCTCAAAATCCCCTTCCCATGCTTACGCCGGAACGACACCGAAATATCCAACCACCGCTCCATCTACACCGTCGTCCCCGGAGGGTACCATATCGCCGCCGAGGTGTTTTTCCAGGCTGCTGACGTTCCGTTTATCCGGTCTGTAAATAATATACCAAACGCGGATAACATATCGGTGGGTCAGGAACTGTGGATTCCGCTGCCGTGCAGCCAGGACAAGGTTGGAGCGGTGATGCACTACACGCACCTAGTGGCGTCCGGCAGCACGGTGTGTTGTGACAAAAATACCTTGACTTAACCGGTGAAGTTAACGGAATGGATAAAAATGACAAGTTTTATAAACTTTAAGAGCATACACATTAGTGAAATCTTTATATTATAGAGATAGTATAATAGTGGTTGTGAGTAGGAAGATATAGAGAAACTGATGAAACTAGTATATATAAAAAAACACTGCTCATCAAAGTAAATTGAAGAGAGAAAAATATAATAATAAAGGTATAAAAAGTATTATTTAATTGAATAGGAAAGAGAAAAAAGTATTATTTAATTGAATAAGAGATAGAAAAGTAGTGATAAAGGTATAAAAATTATTATTAATTGAATTGGAAAGAGAAAATGTAGTGATTTTTAGTAAATTATAGAGATAAAGATGAAGATATTGATGTGAATGCTCTAAGGTGAGTGAGGTACTACCCTAACTCTCCTCAAGTACCTTAATCAACCACAAATCAAATAATGTCAACTATCAAGTATCTAACTCACCTCAAGTACCTACCCTAATACCCTAGGTAATTTTTATTTTTTTGAATTTTATTTTTAAATTAAAAATTAAAAACTAAAACAATTTATTAAAATTAAAACATGTTACTAAAAATAAAAAGAAATAGAATACCATTTGGAACTAAAAATGAATAATAAACATCGCAAGGCCACCCCTCGAGCCACCACCCCTAGAGTGACCACCCCTCGGAACGACACCACGCGATACAACACAGGATGAACCGCGATTAGTGTCACCCCACGTGAACTAGAGCCACCACTTTTTTGTCTTTTACCAATAGGATCCATGGGATTTTTTTTGGAGATAAAAGAGAGCGTTTTGTTGTGAAAGATGAAAAGGTTGTAAAAAATAAGATATAATGTATCAATATTTATTAGGTGGGATTTTGAAAAAAAAATTAATGAAGGAGCCGTTCAACGACTAGAAAACTAGCCGTTACACACATAACCCGATTCGATGATCAATACCCGTGCCACATACCCGATCGGCGTACCTATGGTGATGGCGGCGGTGTACACGATTGGGTTCACTCCTACCCGATCATCAACCAGAAAGTATTCCGTTCACCCTTAAGAGTCCATACGTGAAAAAATAATTTTGCATAAAACTAACAAAAATAACTTTTTGCAATAATCCAGATTTAAAATCAAAGCTTTCCGGAAAATAAAACCTATCCAATGAAAAATACAACACAAAATATTTTTCTAGGTGTTTAGAGGCAAAAGGGTGAATATTTCCAAAAAAAAAATGAATGAATCACATAAAAAAATACACTCCACTACTGAAGATACATCTTGAAACCAGATGATTATGATTTTAGTAGCTCTCAACACTTAACTATATACATTCTCTTTAGAAATAGTTGTCATGTGTTCTCATATAACAACACACTACATAAACAACAAAGACATATAGTATTTTCAGATCCAAGAAATTCCAATCAACCATCAAAAAATTTGTTTTAAGGATCGCCAACCAATTTGTTAGCTGTAATTCCCAAATCCGGTGAAGTTGGTTCTATGTTATGATGACCACCATCATCCACTAGAATATCAAGCACTTCTGGTTTCTGAGCATTCAAATCATCATTCTGAATGCCTCTTAAAGTTTCCAACACTTCCTTCATTGTAGGCCTCATATCCTTCTCTTGTTGCAGACACCGGAACGCCAGCTCAGCAACCAAGGTGGTCATCCTCCTCACCGAACCATTTGTCTCAAACCCGATACTTTTGTCAACCAACTCATGCAACATATGGTTTTGAATCTTAACCATAGCCATGTTAGCCAGATTTATGTCTAACCTATGCCTGCTTGTATCAACCGCTTGTAATGAAGATATGAGCTCAACCAAGACAACCCCAAAGCTATAAACATCACTTTTATCTGTCAGCTGATAACACTGGTAGTATTCAGGATCAACATATCCAGGGGTCCCCTGTGGGGCGGTGGAAACATGTGTAACGTTTTCAAACAATCTTGACAACCCGAAATCAGCAACTTTAACTTGGAAACTTTTATCTAACAAAATGTTGCAAGTTTTTACGTCTCGATGAATGACGCCTGATTTGTGGAGATAAGTTAGTGCGTCAGCTGTTTGTATGGCAATGTTGAGACGAACGGGCCATGACAATAAACTTGAGCTTGAGTTTGCTAGTTTTCCATGAAGATGATCCGCTATTGTTCCGTTTGGGATATATTCATAAACTAGGAGTAGTTCTCTACTTCGTTTCGACGTGCACCCGTATAATTTTACCAAGTTTTCGTGACTTAACCCTGTCAGGATCCGAACTTCATTTATGAATTGCTCGAGGCGTTTGAAGTTGTTTTCGTATAAACGTTTCACCGCAACTTCTCGACCATCAATAAGCTTACCTGAAAACAAAATCAATATATATAGTTAAACCATAGTTTCATACATTTTGACTATAAATGACTCTATATATAAGTATTACCAAAATATACGGTTCCAAAACCGCCTTCTCCAAGTTCCTTGGATTCGTTGAAGTTATCCGTGGCGACTTCTAGTTCTTCATAGCTAAAAACCTGAGCTCCAAAGTATGAACTTTTGGCAAACTCTTTAGATGTTTCGGATGTTTTAGATGAAGGATATGAAGGGATGCTAGAAGTGAAATTAGAGGTTTCACTAGTTAGTCTTTGGCTCGAACCACCAGTCAAAATGGCTCTTGTCTCGGTTTGGACAGGCGATGCTTCTTTGATCACGCGCTTTTTTCTCCGTTGAAGACAAACCAAGATTCCGCATCCGACAACAAGAAGACCAATAACCGCCCCAACAATTCCAAGTACTAGGATTCAAAGATAAAAGATTCAAATATTTTAGTTTTTTTTTTTTTAAATAATGAGTGATGAAAGTTAGGTCTATTTAGTAAGAGTTAAATATGTACCTATACCCAGAGAACTACTCTTTGAACTCCCTGCGGTTATATAAAATTTCAAAAAAAAAAATGTTAGATATTGAATTATATAAAAAAAAAATACAATAATCATGTGTAAATAAGAGGCAATATATAAATACATACATATATATAAATAGTTCTCTCATACTTTTCAGAAATTGATTGTGTATTTAATTCAATAATTCGAGTACTTTGTCTAGAATAAAAGACTCAAAGTATTTGTCAATACGTACACACAGACCGCATTTAGAAATTGTGTGCACTAAATTATTAAACATCTAGAATATTAAACATATAATTTTTTGTAAATCACAGAAAAAAAAATGGTGTCTGACAAATCCTGCTAAATACGTATGACAAATACATTATAATTTTCAAATGTATAAAAAATGAAAGGAAAAGTAGTCAAGAAAGACGTCGCGGAACAATTCCAAAGTCGACCTAAACAATTATTGTCCCTTTATTTTTAGTATATGTTTATTACCACATAACTACAGTTTGTAACAAGAAGGTACACATGTGAAGAATCAAGTTTTTTAAATATTCGAGGATTTTTTAATATATAAATTATTATACTACCTAACACTAGTCTTGGAATATACAAGTTTTTTAAATGCAAATTAAGCGCAACATCACTGATGACTAGCTATTCCAAGTAGGGTTGTTTATGAATTAGAGTTAGGATGAGTTTGGGTAATCCCAATCTTCATACTCAGTCTAAAACCCAACCGGAGCCGATAACATCCCAGGTGAAAAAAAAAAGTAGGTTACACACGTTTCTTAAAATCAAAGTTGCAAAACATATTAATAAGTTATTTTGAAGCGCTAGTTTTTAAAAACAATTAATTTCCGGTTACAAGAATAATTTTGCAAGATTATTTTTCTTAACTGCAAAAATATATACTCTTGATTATACTACATCATGTTCACTACGCCATGGGAATCTAACCTTCAACTTATAAGAAAGGGAACAACTAATTATAACACAAGAATACCATTGATATTGAAGACTTTGTTCGATTTACTTTCTACTACGTGCTCTTGAGTCATCCTAAATCTTGTAAACTTTAAAAAATATATATTTTTTTATAGAAAGTTTGAAACCCTTTTACTAAGTTTTGTCACAAAAAAATCATAATCTTTATAAATTACCCATAAAATAAACCCAAAGAAAGTAAAACTTGGGGTATTTACATAAATTAAAAACCTTTTGTCCTTTATATTTTAAGAGACAGGTAATTAGCGGTAGTTGAGTTTGGGCCAATTCAAAGCAACAATTAAGTTTTCCAAATACTGACGTAATCGTTTAACCTGCCGGTTCAAACATCATAATATTTTACAATCTAACCAAAGTATGAACCTACGAAATCAGATATGCACTTACCTCCTGTACGTGGGTAGCAAGCAAACAACCCAGATGAAGTTGAGTTAGACCCACATACACTATTATTTTGAAGACACCGATCACACTCGTCGTTATTCGCCCTCCACTCTAGCTTGAATCCACCCCGCAAAGCAGATCTCAAATCATCCTCTGAAACAACATCAGCATCAGATTCATTCACTGGTACCGTGATATGAGTCTCGCATTGCACCAAGAAATTGGCAATTTCAGTGACCACCATACTGGAAGTGAACCGAAAATTAGTAGCCGATAACGTCCCAGGTGGGCATCTGTAGTATAGAGACACGTTCTCCTGGTTAAAGTTATTGCCGCTGAAAAGGGTGGTGTTGTAGGTGGTGTTGCGAAGAGTATCAGGACAAATCGTACTCCATAGATCATTTCTAGCAATAGTCACCGTGTGTGTACTGATGTCCGTATCTAGAACCCGATAGTTTACCGATTCTAAATTAAGCGAGCACCGGTACATTAGATTGGCAGATTAGCTGAAAACTCGGGTGACCGCAGTATTGAGGTCGGCCTAACCCCCAAAAAGGATACTCCAATTCAAAGTCTCCACACCGGACCGGCTC
>WOUH02000003.1:502877-516178 GCA_009936405.2 Stevia rebaudiana | reverse complement strand
TTACACTTAAATGAACCAAAATTTAGAATAGAATACAATGGTAATATTTCATTCACATAAATATTACATTACAGATGACGTATAGCCGGTTTACACATAGTCAAAGGTCGGAAATTGATCGGTTGACTGCCGGAAATTTGGCCAGTCGTTACACTATTCCCTTTTGATGTTAGCACGTTACACACACCTTTAATACGTTCTTTTAACTGCACTTTAATGCCATAATGAAAATGCGAAACTTTTTTGGTGAATTTTGAGGGTGAAAAATAGAGATCAAGAAGCATGCGAAATTGATCGGCTACTCGTTCCCAAAACACTAATGCGTGAGTGGGAACTACAACGCCATAGTGAACTTGGACCAGACTCTTGCTAACGCCACCTCCTCTTTGCTAGTCCACAACGCCGGACCGTTATCGTTGTTTGAAATCATTATTAGAATAGAGAAATGTTTTAGTGTAAAAGATAAAGAATAGAGAGGAAGAATGGTGTTGATGTAAAGAAAAGAGGTCAAAGAATCAATTTTATATGGTATAAAAAAAAATAATAAAGTTTTAAAATTACAGCCGTTGAACGTTTTCTCTCCACCCACCTTTATTTCCTCCCGGTGAAAACACTCATGGGGCTCGACCTACGACACCATACACAAAAGGGGCTGGGATGGATTGGGTCATGACGCCACCCACGAGAGTGTGTGCACCGGATGACTTAATTTCCCAACTTAAGAAAACTATGTTATACAGAATAATATATGAGTTGTGTTAAAAAGAGGTTTAAATGCCGTACAACCCACCACCATGGTTAGAAAAGTTAAATATCTTTAAACTGGAGTTTAAACCGATGCAAAGTACAAAAATTAAATAGGGTTTAGACATCATCTTATTTAAAAATATATATATATATATATATATATTAAAAATAACAGGGTATAAGTGTACAACAGTTAGCCTCCACGGTTCCACACAAGTATACTTTCGTAAGCTAACAAATGCATTTAAAAAGACGTCATGTGGGACTAATAATATTATATTACATGTCATATATCTACACTGTAAAAACTAAAAAGTAATCACGTTGAAGAGTCAAAGTCCCATTAAGTGAGCGAGACATGTCCGCCGTCATCTCCCGTCGGCGTCAACGTTAAACAGTACTCGATCAGCTATTTAAATTCGTTCGCTGATCATAACCTCCTATCAACCTACAGCTTTGAGCAATGTCGACACTCAGTTTACGATCTTCCGGGATCTCAACCACAATGAGATTAGATGGTATCACACGTCTATCTTCGGTGAAAAACCTTCACGGATCATTGAAAACCGTAAACGAATTCATCAATTCAACTCACCAATTACATCATGCCAACAAATCTGTGTTTCCGTTGTCAATGAAGATCTTTGAACGGAGCCAGAAACCGAAACCGATCTTTCAGGTATGGATTTCTTTCACCGTACGTTCTTAGTTTCTTACACAATTTCTTGGTTGCTCAATTGCATGGATTGGTTCAAACCCAACCAACCTAATGGACGTAATATTTAAAGGGAAAATTACCAAAATGTAATTGTCTGACTCAAACTTACCAAAATAGACATGAAAATCGTAGACTCTACTTTGAATCTACGGATAAATTAGCAAGTAATTTTTTAGCATGCGGTTTTCATGTCTATTTTGATAAGTTTTAAGTCAAACAAGTCTATTTCGGTAATTTTCTTATATTGGGATATTTAATTTCCATATCAGATTCACGTTAGGATTACTCAAATGAAGAATGAAACTAACTTATCACTTATGTAATGCAGGACCGTCTCCAAGGATTCGGGTGCCTTGTGCGAGTCCAAAAAAAGGCCCCTATGTATAATTTTTTTTTTCAAAAATCAAGGATAATTGAGATTAAATAAGTTAATAATCAGTACAAAACAAGAATATTGTAGCAAAATGGTGTCTTTCACATAACTAAATAAATCGTGACACTCTCCGAATATTCTTTGAAGCAAAGTTGTTGATCTAATCTTCATAATCCATATTCTCTTGTAGTTCATTCTCAATAGTTATCATTGTCAATCCATTAAGTCTTTCTTGGGGCATTGTCAATCGTAATTAGCAATTGTTTTAGGTTTTATCTAACTGTTTTATAAATTGAATTGGACATTTATCTTATTGGATTATAAATGGATCAAAACTAAATAATAAATTTGGACTTTTATCTACATATGATTTTATTTTAGTTTTGTTTTACAAAATATATATAATTTTTTATATAAAATATATGCAAAAAGATTTGAAAATTTTAGGACCCTAAAAAATACAGGTCATGTGCGATCGCACCTCCTGCACCTTATAAAAACCCCTCTTGATTTAATGTAACCTAATTACTTTAGAGAGAGAAAGTGAGGAGTTTGGGTCTAAATGTACGAATCCATATTCTAGTCTTATAAGTAAAAGATTGTAAATCAAACCTCACCTCGAATAAAATATATATTTGCTTATAAGAAAAATATAAATTAATCTAGAGAGAGAATTGTATTGTTAAAATAATTTGTGTGTTTAAATAATATTTAATACATATTCAATCTAGTTAAGTTCACGACTTGTAAATATATATATAGTAAATTAAAAGTCATATTAATAAATATTATTTTTCAATATAGGCATACTCTATGTCGACGTCAAATTTGAGAGTGAATATAGTTGAAGCATCAGACATGGAGATGCAACCGGTGGAAGTTGGAGTTGCAGTGTTCATAATAAAGGATAACAAGATACTCATCGGACGTCGCCGCTCCCTCTATGTCGCTGCTAACACCTACGGCCTCCCAGCCGGCCACCTTGAGTTGGGTGAGTTTACTTTTTTGTCATATAGTTATCATCATCATTATCATTACTGTATTCAGTATATTACACCGAAAGGTATGGTCTAAAAAAGTGATATGTAGACAATTTTACTCCTGCCCCGTAAAAATAAAGAGTCTGCTTACGTATCACATTTTATATAAAATACAATTTGCACCATACATGTTGCCCCCATCAATTTTCAAAGTATACACTTTCAGCTTCAGCTTTATAAAAACTTTGTTGTAAAATGTCATTTGACCTCTTCAAGTTTCTAAAGTCTTCAATTGTCCTCTTTTGTTCCTTAATTTAAAGAAAAGCAAAATTTTTACATGCTTAATTTTTCGTCGGTATAAATTCAGGTTGGTATGCTTTTTAACGTAAACTCTTTTCGGACACAAGCCGGATTTCTAAGATCTAATATCTGCCACTTCCTAGACTTAGAAAAGTAATTTCTTATGTGCTTTTTTTGTCCGTATAAACTCAATTAATGTTGGTATGTGTTTCGTCGTAAACTTTTTTTGGAAACGAGCTGAATTCAAAACAATGCGCTTTCATGTTTATTTTACGTTAATTTCTTACGTGCTTATTAATTATTTGTACTCGAGTTGGTCTGTGTTTCGATGTAAAGCTTTTTTGAAAACGAGTTGGATGAAAGACAATGGGTTTTCATGTTTATTTTATGTATGTTTCGACGACACAAAAATTTTAGGTATAATATGTCTTCCTGCTTATTTTGTGTGCGTTTCAAGAGTATTTTCATGTCAAGATGGTCTAGTGACTAACTCAATAAAATCAATAAATACATATACTTCCTGGTTATGTTATTTGGAAATTTCTTTAGATTTGACGCACACACTACTTGAAAACTATAAATGTCACTAACAGTTTTGTAAATCATTTCAAACCAAATCTAGGTGAAAGCTACGAAGAATGTGCAACACGAGAGATAAAGGAGGAAACTGGATTAGACATCAAGAACATTGAGTTGTTATCAGCCAACAACCTCTATTATGATGATGAAATACATCTCAATGTTACTTATATGCGCGCACATTTATCAGACCCAAATCAAACACCCCAAAACATTGAACCCGATAAGTGTGACGGATGGGAATGGTATGACTTAAACAACTTACCCGAACCATTGTTTGAACCTCTTCGAGAGATGTTGCAACGTGGATTTAATCCGTTTGCTTCTAGCACTATGATAACGTCGCTTTAATGTGATTGATTTTACATTGGTCTCTTTTATGATGTCTTGTGAAATTTGTTAAATCATGATTAATCTACACCATGTATGTTATGTTTAGTAACATTATTTGATACTCTATATGTAATGTTTCATCAAACAAGGTGATGTAATTGTATGGTTCTATTAATAATACAAAATAGTGTTTCTAATCTTTTGACATGTTAAACACTTCATCTTTGGTTGTTCTTTATATTCAATAACAAAAGTGAATATAACATCATCCAAGACAGTAGCTTATTATTGGATCTTAGAAATAGATTGTTTCAAAGTCATGAATAAAGTAAAGCTTATTTGATTGATTAGTTGGATTATAAATCTGATTTGGATTAAGAAGGTATATATGGAAGCCATTCAAGAGATTCACCCGCAGACATTGGAACTATACTTCCAGAAGCATACGCGTATGATTCTGGAACCTTCCATGTCGTCTTTTTCAATGTGATTTTTCGTGTGTTTCTTGGAAGACCGTAAAAGTCTGGCCCGTTAAAGCTCGTAAACGCCTCCAATTTGTCCAACGCACCCGCCTGAAAACAATATTAGTAATAAAGAAACAATGTAATTATGCGCCATTTTCTTTATATTTTTCTTCCAAATATTTATATTGTAATTGAAATAATAAAACTTAAGTACCTCTTCAAAAACCTTAGCATAAATAGATAGCGCGACTGGAGAGTTAAATACACCAGCACATCCACACGCGCATTCTTTAAGTTGCCTGTCATGTGGCGCGCTATCTGTTCCTAGAAAAAATCTTTTGTTTCCACTTGTAACCGCAGCAACAATAGCCTGTCCTACATTGACAAATAATAATAATAATAATAATAATAATAATAATAATAGTAATAATAATATTTTAAGAATTAATTTATTTTAGAAAATAAAAAACACATACTGTGTGTTTCCCTCTTGAGTACTGGAAGACAATAATTATGTGGCTGCAATCCTCCTTTGAAAAGTGAATTTCTATTCAGAAGCATATGTTGTGGAGTGACTGTAGCTGCAACACAACCTAAAAACCGTATTTTCATGTTACAAGCAATCCCGTATAATGAATAAGTCGTAAGCCAGCTTGGTTATTTTTAATAATTTTGATTTTGCTATTTTTTATACATATCCATATATATATATAAACAAAAATAAATAAATACTAATTTAGGTATTTATCACTCAATGAACCAATAATACGAGAAAGATAAATCATGAGTTGACACCACAAATATGATCTATTTAAATATTGGGTTGATAGTGAAAAAAAGTTTCAAACAATGTTCTATTTTGTTATAATTTATATAAAACTATAATTTATTTACTAATTACCTTCCTCACAAGACTCAACAAATTTAATGGCATCCATAGTAGTAACATGCTCCATCACAACCTTGAGTTTTGGTAACCTTTGTATCAACGGTTTTAAAATCCTATCAATGAATACCCGTTCACGATCAAATATGTCAATTTCGGGATCAGTAACTTCTCCATGGAGCTGCAAAATGATTAACATAACAACATATAAATAGAAGTTTTAAAAAATAACTGCAAGCGCGTGTTATTGGATAGTTAAAGATATAAATACCAGAAGGGGCATATCCTGATTAACCATTTCTTCCAGCACAGGTATACATTTCCCTAATAAATCGGTAACACCGTCTTGAGAATTTGTAGTGGCACCAGCAGGGTACAACTTCACACCATACACAACCCCACTCTCTCCTGTGAAGCACACAAGTTAAACATATATATATATATATACATATATATATGTTTGTAAGAGAAGGATAAAATGAAAACACATTTGAGCTGAGTAAACCATGGAAAGTCATGTAAAATTATTATTATTTAAAAAAAAGTGTTGGTTTTACACGTATTTTCGCCACTTTTAAGAAAAAAATCAAAAACGCGTTGAGTACTATGTTTTTTAAAAAGTATGTAAGGAACAACAAAAAATCACGTTTTTATGAATTCAGCAGAATGTTACATATGTAATATTATAACATACTACTTTACATATGTAAAATACGATTTTACTAATATAAGTATATAACTCCGTCCATTTTGTTAAAAAAATATTAAAAAAAAAATCAACTCGGCGGTATTTGATAATTTTTTTACCGGTAGTCATAAAATTGAATGTGGAAGCTATCTAAAAAATAAGAAAAACGCTATTATATATGTACAATATGGGTTTCATGGGTAGTTTCCAAATCATCCAAACGAAATAACAATACAACTGAAGCTATAAAACACGAGCATAATAAATCTTAAAGGATTAACATGGTCAAGAGTAAAACATACTCACTTGCAAGTTTGATTTCATGTGGGCTTGTTTTATCAGTCAAATATAGTGTCATCAATGGTGTGAAGTCAGAGTTGCCTTGAAGTGCTTTTAGAATGGAATCGCGATATGCTACAGCCGCTGCGGTAGTTGTTACGGGTGGTCTTAAATTTGGCATAATTATTGCCCTTCCAAATTGTTTTGCACTATACAAAAATAATTATCATTAAAACAAAATAAATATCAGAATTTAGTTTGTAAAACTATTTACATTTCTCAACAATAAGTTAATAACATAGTATAAAAGAATGTTAAGTTAAGATTGAAGAAGTTGATAAGTGAATAACCTATGAGAAACAACGGATTCAAGAAGTTCACCATCACGAAGATGAAGATGCCAATCATCTGGTTGAGCAATGGATAATTCCATCCTCACTTTGTATCCACAACCTTTAAATCGTTGTTTGAAACATCCAATATTTGAATTATATGATCTGGAGGGCTAAAAAAAACAAAGAGTTGTAAGCTTTTACTATCGAAAATGTGACTTTCCAAAAGCCAATGAAAATATATGTATTTTATGCCTATATGTTGTTTTATGATATTATATATGTTGCTATATATCCTTTCACCATTAGCAGAGATCACAGATTCAAATCCAGCTTCGAATGATTTTTGGCTAATGGCTTGCAAGAAATCCGCAGGGTCCAATTAGTACATTGGTAACGGGCTCTAACAATCATATAAAAAATACATAAAAGGGTAAAAGATTAAAAGCAATAATTTAAAGATTGCAATATTTGCTTACACTATTAGGAAGAGCAAATGTTTTTAACATTTGGGGAACTGTAGGCGCAAATCGTACGTCTGTGAACATATAACAAACAATCAAAGATGAAGGTTTTTTAAGATGGAGTTGGTCCATGATTTATTGATTTACCACAAATACTTAAGATTTTATTTTGTTAGTATTGATGTTCATCCTCACAAGTATGGATCAGATTTAAAACCTTCAAATTCAATCAGAGCTCTAATATCATTTATCTTTATTATGTTTCAAATTCATATTAGTAGCTCAAACACAATGAAAAGATCAATCATATACAGAAACTATGGGCAATAGAGAAAGATTACAATTTACAAACAAACATAAAAACATATCTATGTAACTAAAACCATACTCAGTTTTAACATGGTTGTTTAAGAAGTCTAAAAATTGGGAAAAAAAATTAGTAATAATTTATCAATCAGTGAACTCAACAAACTAAAACTAGGGGTTTTCATCGGGTTAGTCGAATCGGGTTGTTTGGTTTTAACATTTTTTTAACTGAACTCAAATCCAAACCAATCCGAAAACTAAAAAAATTCAAACTTTGAAATAAATACATGTGAGGTCTGGATGTTACTATATTTGAACCCTATAAGATTTATTATGCTCTTGTTTTCTAGCTTCAGTTGATTTTTCATTCCGTTCGGATGATTTAGAGATTCTTGCTTTGTTTCTGTTATTTCTAGTTATTTTGTCTTTGCATCCAGCTATTTGTTGGTTGGAGTGATGAACTTCATGGTTAAGATTGTGGTTTGTGGTTTGATTTGAATTAGTACAACATTTTGTTTATATGATTTTTTGTAATTCAACCTACTTCATACGAATTAGTAGCTTTTTTACAACTTAGAAACTAGTAACTCTACATAGTTTTAGATCAGAGTTTATTGTTCAAAAAAAGATGAAGTGTGCACATTTGATGTTTAGCAACAGAATCTAGACAGAAATGCATCAAAGTTCGGAAATCAAAGAATCAATATCAGTAATCCAAAGTCACATAATCAAAATCATACAAAAGATCAGCTTTATACAAACAAACGCATTATTTAAACGCACGAATACCTATCGATATACGAATTAGACAGAAAAATGATCGAAACTGTGCAAATTTATTTTCAGTAAAAGAATCTAGACAGAAAATGCACAGAGATTTAACAGGCAAAAGATAAACATCAGTAATTCATAGTTAAGTTGAAGTCATTCGATGAAGTAATCAGTAACATATGTATCAATATTCAATTATTTTAGTTTAAATCAAGAAACTAGTAATACCTGTTGGAGACGGCACAGTCTAGAAAATGAAGACATGACGAAAAATTAGGATTTTGTAGAGTGAATTTTAGAACAAGTCGAGTTGGGTTTAATGAAGCCCAATGGGCTCATATTTTTCAAACTACTTCTTGGACTAAACACTAGTGGGCTTTGACTAAAATACAATCCAGATTTGAAAGGGTAAGTTTACGTAAATATAATATGATATTATGATTAACTTTTAATTTTAATTTTCTTTCAATTAATTTACTCGTATTTTTTTTTTCAATTAAGTCACTTGACTTTAAAAGGTTTTTCAATCCTATAAATTGTACTTACAAGTTAAAATATTAGGTTACCATGTCATTTAGATTTTATTTTTACTTTTTTATTTTCAAATCAAGATCGTTGATTATGTAAATTAAAAATTAAAAATAAATAATTTATAATATTACAGGTAAAATGTATATGATTAGAATACCTTCATAAAGTAAAGTAACTTAAGTGAAACTGAAATAAGTATAAATGACCTAATTAGAAAAAAAAAAAACATGTGTCAATTAAAATAAAGCTAAAAGTTTGTTACATTTATATAAGATTTTTCCAATTCCAAATGGCATTTAACTTTCACACTGTGTAAATTTTAAACAGGTTTTCATTTATCTAAAATTTAATTAGCTAACATTAAAAATAAAAGATTATTTATAAACCTAGTTCATGTGATCTATTTAGTACAAATTAAGTTATTAACACGTTTGATGTTAAACTTAATAAGTAATAGATCTAATATATGTAATTGTCACATTAAGACAAATATCAGGTATAAATTCTAATACTAGCTTATTATAAAGAGGCCCAACAACCACGAATGACGAACCAAAAATGCGTATCAGCTTTCTAGTGTCATGTTGTTCTCGAGCAAAGTATGAAGACAAACTTGTTTCTTTATGTAGGAAATAGGACAATGATTTTTTTCTTTAGAGTTGTGTTGCATCTGTTTTTTTCTCTAGTTCATTATGACCTTAACTATATATGTTTATAATTTTTAAAGATGAGCGAAACTTTTTAAGTTTATGATTATCATATCAAATGTTTTATATTTGTTTAAGTTGATTAAATATGTTTTATGTTTGAGATTGGTAATGTTGATTTTTATTTCTAAAATAGTATATGTTCGTTTGCGTTCGTGAACATGTATAATCCTTAATGAACGAACACGAACAAGAACTTTCGTTCGGTGAGCATTCGTGAACAAGTTGATTCACAGTGTCGGATCTAGAACTTTGATTCAGGGGTATCCAATTTTTTTTATGTCAGACGGGGTAAAAAACCGAGGCGTGAGGCGATAAAGAAAAAAGTAGTTTTCTTTGTATTTTTTATGTCATACAGGGAACACATTAAAATACTTACGACATAAATAACTACTTTTTTCAACTGTTTTTAAATAAATAAATACAAAAAAGAAAACTTTGGGCACCATCAAAATAGCTTTACGTATAATCAAAATAAGCATATTTTTAAATGTACAATAAGTCTACATTAAGCATTAAAAATAAATCATAAATTTTATAATTTACGTTCTTTTTGTTTAACTAAATTTATTTCATTTTTTAATCGTGAATCTTTTTGTAATACAGAGAAAAGAAACCCTAACTTTAAAGCCCAATATAATATTGGAATTTGGAAATATATGTATGAATAAAATGTCTCATATGTGTGTTTCACCTTGTTTCACATTAGTGGGTAAACACAAATGGTCGGTTTATACGGATAAACATCATAATGGGTTTCAAGGTATTATGGTGGGTTTTACCATAGGTCCTACCCTCGCGCGCACGTGCAGGGGGGTGCAAAAACATGTTTCCGAACCAAATTTCACATTCTTTTTTCGCAACAAACGGCGTATCTGTTGCCTTTTTTAAAGAAATTTTGACATTTTTTTTTATTATTATTTTAGGGCTGTTGGATTTCTGAAAACAGTTTAGTGGTATCCGGATATATAGAATGACCTTTTTTTTACGCTACGTGCCTACGTGATACCCTAAGTTCAACATACATCCGCCACTGAAGTTGAATGATTAACAAACGAACACGAACAATGGCTCCTTCAAAGCATGTTAAATCCATTTCCGAATATTTCTTAACAATAAGTAGATTTTGTGTACAACATGTGACAGATGACAATAATAACATCTATACAAACCATTTGTACATTATTACTTCAAAATCACTAATTTACCTTATTCATTATAATCTGGTAGTTATATATGCATGTGTACTCAACAGACACAAGAAGGTTTTCCTAGAGACAAATACTCTTCTTCTAGCGTGTCAATAATGTCACTAAAGTCAGGGCGAAAGGGGACTCCACTAGTACATTGTCTAATCAACCTACACGCAATGAAATGTCTTATAAAAAACGGGCGATTAATCATATAGATGGAAAAAGTCAATGGGATATGTAACGATTTTGACTTACTGTTGAATTCTTGCTGGACATTTACCACTAAATTTCAGTTCAGAATCAATAGATTTCACATGCATCATCTCGGGGATGTACTTTGCTTCAACCATCTATTGGAGATAATTATCGGTAATGTTAATACTTTATATTGCATGTTAATACTTTCAAGTACATATATCAAAATACAAATGTATAAAATAATTACGTTTATACCATAAAGTGAGATGCTCATTTCTTTTTTATTGTACATTATAAATGCTCAATAAGTTTAAATCATGTTCTAAAAAAATAAATTGGTTAAATCGGTTTGACCCGAAAATGAGCCAAACATGTTATAATTAAGCTCAAAGACGTATATTTCGTGTTAGATTTGTGTCATGTCACAAGTTCACACGTATAATAAAAAGAGTTTATAATTATTATTACCTGATAAAATATGAGTCCAAATGATTGAATGTCTCTTACTGTATTGACTAAATGCCTGTTTACATTGCCTGAGTTTTAACCTCAAAACACAAAGTGATTCACCAGAAATGGGAATTTAACATAAGATTTAATTAAGTAAAAAAGGAAGTCGATGAAACATACATTCTTGATTTGGGTGTAATTCATACAACATTTGGATCCAATATTCTCCAATCTTCAAATGGCCACCTTCATCTTGCAATAAGTTTCTAAAGAAATGAATAATGCAAATTTAAGCATGCATGCAAATGCAAACTGGATGTATGTAATTAATTAAATGCTACATAACGTTACTTGGGATCTAGATGATTGTGAATTATTGCGCAAGGCTTGTGATGATGAAGGTAATTCATTCCCCTGTAAATATAATGCAATGATATTGTATCACATTTTTTTTAAATAAAATTTGTTAATCAATTAAACCCAACAACTACTAAATTGAGATTTGTGACAAAAAAAAAAAAGGTTCAAAACTAGCGACTAGACACAAATCGTCGCAAGTTTGTGACCGGAAGCACATATGTGGTAAAATTAGCTACCAAAAATCGGTTGTAAAACCATTGCTAATTTTTAAAAGAATATGATATAAAGTAATTCTAGCACGAAACCGACGTAAAGTTTTTTAACCGGTAAAAGATTTAAATAAATAAATGATCAATAGTGATAGCTAATAAAAAAATGTAAAAAATAAAATAAAATAAAAAGGCGACACAAAAACGGTCGCAAATTAGATATTAAAATGAAAAAAAAATTCAAAAATATTTGCGTACAAAACCTGTCTCCAAAAAGAAAAATACCGACCAAGATTATCCACTTTGCCAAAGTCCCACAATCATTAAGGTGAGAAACATCATACCTCGCAATATCGAGTGCAAAACGCAAAGCAAGTGGTAAATCAAGCCCAACCCTTTTGATCAAAATATCATACAAGCTTCCCTAACAAAGAAGATGAAATAAAATTAAAATTAGAGACCGACCATTTAACGTAACAATAAAAAAAGATTGAGAAATAAAATTACTTAACTTACTCTTGGCAAATGTTCTGTTATCAGTATCATTTGTCCATCATGCATAATAGAACCCAGAAACTGCAATATATTAGGATGTCGAAGCTCCCTTAATTGCGTATTATCATTAGCCGACAAAACCCTACATAATGTTTGAAGAAACATGTTAGTTTTTAGTTTAAATTCTATACTTAATTAATTTGGTCTATGAAAATTAAACATTTTCACTGGAAAATCTATTTGTCTCTCGATTATTGTTTTGACGACCCATGTTCCTCGCCATTTGACCGTTTCAGAATTGCCCAACACGCCCTGATTGATAAATTATAAAGAAATCATCAGAAAAAGATTAATGGTGAATTAAGAGTGATTAACAACCTAATGTTTATGCTTTAAACCTGTTCAATTGATTGTGAATGTTCTGAATCAATCTCTGAAATTTCGATATTAACTTCCTTTGCATCTTCATCATGAACAACCGTCTGGACAATCGAAAAATCATCATATTACAATGTTCATCATATGATTATATGATTAGTTGGTTGAGTAATGAGTTATTAGCAAATTCAAATCAAGATTTTGTAACAAATGAGATCACCATTGGACTATTCATCACCGAATCCTTTCCTCCATTAACTTCAAGAATTCTGCATATATCTCGATGCCCATAAAGTCGTGCATCTGTCAACGGCTACAAATCCACAATACAATCATCATTCATCGCATTCATCATTCAATTATACACCAAAACCGATTTAAACGCTTACGGTTCGATTCCACCTATCATCAAGATTAACATCAGCTTTGTAGTGTAACAAAAGCTCAACAATGGAGGCATGACCTTCACTAGCAGCAAGATGAAGTGCAGTTCGGTTATCATAATCTTGAACATTTGGAGAAATTCCATCTCTCAACATCAAATTAAGTCCAACTCTATC
>WOUH02000003.1:469680-497887 GCA_009936405.2 Stevia rebaudiana | reverse complement strand
AGTTATTTGTAAGTTACCATGTCCGAGTACTCCCCGAGTACTCCCAACTCCATAGTCAACCGACCTAGGAGCGTCTAGCGACTTATACAACCTTGATGTACCGTAAGCTTTCAAGATAATTATTTGCGTTGTGGTGAATCCCTCAATTGATTGTTGGATCTGATTATTTACCATATCAAAATATATAGATTAGTTTTTGTAACTTGTGTTCTAACTTCTAATTAAGGAAACTTGTTAATTCATTCGGTTTTTATAATAGCGAAACTCAGCTTGGTGACACATCTCTTCGTACCTCAAATAGGTCCCTCGGAGAAAACCAACATGTTGTGAGCACAATTCGCTACCAACTCCTTGTAGCAAAGGCCCAGGTGTTAACGAGAGTCGTACCCAAGCGAAATAACCGCTTAGGTGGAAACTCGTATCCCAAGCGAAATAACCACTTAGGTAGAAACTCGTATATGCGGTAAAACCTCCTACCGATTGATCTAGCCAGATTTTGAACCATATCTTTTGGACAGAGACACAACAGGGCTCGATGTACACATGGGGCATAAATTAGTTGATGTCATATATATTCAGGGCCGTCTCCAAGGATTTGAGTGCCTTGTGCGAGTCCAAAAAAAGGGCTCATATATATATATATATATATATATCAAAAATCTACGATAATTGAGATTAAATAAGTTCATAAACCGTACAAAACAAGAATATTGTAACAAATGAATCGTGACACTCTCCGAGCATTCTTTGAAGCAAAGTTGTTGATATGATCTTCATAATCCATATTCTCTTGTGGTTCATTCTCAATAGTAATCATTGTTAATCCATTAACTCTTTCTTGGGGCATTGTCGATCATAATTAACAACTGTTTTAGGCTTTATCCAATTGTTTTATAAATTGAATTGGACATTTATCTTATTGGCTTATAAATGGATCAAAACTAAATAATAAATTTAGACTTTTATTCACATATTATTTCAATTTAATTTTGTTTTATAAAATACGTATAATGTTTTATATAAAATATATGCAATAAAATTTGAAAATTTTGGGCCCCTAAAAAAGGATCATGTGCAGTCGCACCTCCTGCACTCTCCTTATATATATATTCCTTTGTGCTTTGTTTGAAGATGATGAGAAATACGTGTTGATCAACCATTTGAAACATAACAACCACCATTGTTAAAAATGTGTTGTTATAAGTATATCATATATCTGTCCACTTTTTTGGTTCAAAAATATACTTTCACATTTCATTGTTACGTCAAATAATTTACTTTTGGCATAGGATGCAAATTAATCACATTAGGCATGTCAGGTTAGTGCAAAGACATGTGTAGTCACCGTAAAAACTTTGTCACATGTCATCCAGCCATTGGTTTTTCTTTATACAAAAACTAAAATGCAATTTACATATAAAAAAAGTATCAGGTGCAATGTCGTGGTGGAATGGACTTATTCAGATGTTTGGGTGATCGGAAAGTTGTGTTCACTACCAAATCAATTAGGTTGTTGTGTAACAGGAGGGGGAGCCAAGAAAACGTCTTTGTTGTACAATAGTCAAAGTTGGTCTTGATGAAAGTAATTGTGTTTGTTTGGCAGGCTCGGTTAGAACGTATTTCAACAGCTGAAACCCTCATGAACATAGGGGTGGTTGTAACTATTGACAATGCCTATTTTGTAAAGACAATCCAGAGACACCTTTGAACATATGAAAATAACGTTAAAAGCGTTGGGTTGTCGGTTAATCAAGCATCATGACCCGTGGGTCTCACTGGGAGCAGCCTCTCTATTCCTACGTGATAGAGGTAAGGTTTGTCTTCATCTTACATTCCTCAGACATACCTTTAAGTGGGATATATTGAGTACGATGATGATGATGATGATGGCGACTTAATTGTATTTGGAAGATTCGTAACAACAGTGTGTATAATGCCTTAATAAAATAGATAAACTAAGTTACAATGATAGTTATTTAAATCAAGAGAAAACTTTTCTCATACATGCTCGATTAGGCTGTTTTTTAGACCGTCGAGAGTTTCTATATTGTGAAGTTGTGCCATAAACGCCATATATTAGGATAAGTATGCAATGAATTCAACAAAATATTAAAAATGGTTGTTCATCATCTTCAATATAGCTTCTTCCTAATTTTGGACGTGGAATGCCAATTGCTTATTTATTTTCTAGTTAAAAGTAACTGGCATGAGTTCACCAAGTTTATCGATGCCATCAAATCCCTCTAACTCATTTCGGTTTCTTATAATTGTTCATCATCATCATCATCATCATCATCATCATCATCATCATCATCATCATCATCATCATCATCATCATCATCGTACTCATTATATCCCACCTAAAGGTAGGGTCTGAGGGGGTTAAGATGACAAGCCTTACCCTACCCGTAGGAATAGAGAGGCTGCTCCGAAAGAGACCCCCGGCTTATGATGCCTGATTAACCGTCATCCCAATGCTTTTAATGTTATTTTCACGAAAATAAGTAAAGTAACGTTAAAACTAGTGCAATTTTACTTTTGTCCCATGAGAGTCCACACATATATACATTATATGCGCGCAACGCAAACAGGCCGTCTTTTTCAGAGGTTGATATGGTTACAAAATTCAAACGTCAGGGGCTAAAATGGTGACAAAATCCAAAAGTCAAGGGTTGAAATGTCAAAAGATTCCTTTTTAAGCTGAAAGAGTTGAATGAGCCTAACCACAGAGGCCAAAATAGTAATTCACTCTATTTATATGATTGCATTCACCAACATATTCACATTATGTTATTTACTCAACAGGTTTGTGACAAGCAAAAGGCGATTCTGTTAGCAGATATGGCCCACATTAGCGGGTTGGTTGCAGCCGGGGTCATCCCGTCCCCTTTTGACTATGCAGATGTTGTAACCACCACAACGCATAAGTCACTTCGGGGCCCACGTGGCGCCATGATTTTCTATAGGAAAGGACTGAAAGAAGTCAACAAACAAGGCAAAGAGGTAAACTTTTCTAAATATAGTATTTGCTAATTTGAGATTAAATATTGCGATATTGATGATATGCAATTTATTCTGAAGGTATTTTATGATTATGAAGACAAAATCAACCAAGCTGTTTTTCCTGGACTTCAAGGGGGCCCACATAATCACACGATCACTGGATTGGCGGTTGCATTGAAACAGGTTTGCTGCTTCCAACATGTTATATTTTTTTTCATATAAAATTTAATATTTTTAGTGTAGTTGCCATTTATATCTTGCTGTTGCGTAAATACAGGCAACAACAGCTGAATACAAGGCGTACCAAGAACAAGTCATGAGTAATAGTGCAAAGTTTGCAGAGGTATGAATATTATGACATTATTAACCCACACATAACATCTAGAAAACTTTATTATGATTTTTTTTTTTTAAATTCAAGAACCGTCATACGTCATGTACATATTTATTTATATATTTATTTTTCAGACTCTTGTTAAGAGCGGATATGAACTTGTGTCTGGCGGAACAGAGAACCACTTAGTTCTGGTTAATTTGAAAAATAAGGTAAAGAAGAATATTTGGACAATAATTCTCAAATATAAATATCACTAATTATTTGTAAATATGTTTTATTATCAGGGAATTGATGGTTCAAGGGTTGAAAAGGTGTTGGAAGCTGTTCACATTGCAGCCAACAAAAACACTGTTCCTGGTGATGTTTCTGCCATGGTTCCTGGTGGCATCAGAATGGGTGAGAGACACATTTTAGTAAAATTCATGTATTTTTTTAATTAATAAACATTTAATTTATTAATTTTGTTGTTTCAGGAACCCCTGCTCTTACTTCTAGAGGATTTGTTGAAGAGGATTTTGCTAAAGTTGCCTACTTTTTCGACCTTGCTGTTAAACTGGCTGTGAAGATCAAGGGTGAAGCCCAAGGTATATATTTTGCTATATATATATATATATATATATGAAATATAAATATATGTAAGTATGGGAAGTATAAACTATAAACAAGAAACCCACTCTCACTAAACAAACAATGGAAATCCGCATTTACATATGTAACAACGTAAATTTAAAAAAAAATTAACTTTTTTTTATCTCTACATTCAATTTCATGACTT
Organism: Stevia rebaudiana; assembly: GCA_009936405.2. Taxonomy (NCBI): domain Eukaryota; kingdom Viridiplantae; phylum Streptophyta; class Magnoliopsida; order Asterales; family Asteraceae; genus Stevia; species Stevia rebaudiana. The sequence continues at coordinate 493,772 of WOUH02000003.1, read as the reverse complement.
TTGGTGGAAAAAAAAGTAAAAAAGCGCCGAATATATATATATATATTTTAAATGGTTTGTTTAAAAAATGATGTTTTTAGTAAAATACAGATATGTTACATGTCTAAAAAACCATCAGTTACATATAAGAACGTTCTTTCTTTTTATTTTTTGCAGATTTAAAAAAAAATAAAAAATTCCTTAAGCGCTTTTTTATTTTTTTTTTATAAAAAGTGACAAAAATGGGTATAAAACCTACCCTATTTTTCAAAAAACAAATAATAATGATTTTTTAATATGGTTTTCTTAAGTTTTCTCATTGAAATTGGGTTTACATTTTATCCATACACTATAACTAATCGTAAATGTATATAAAAGAAACAAAATTTCTCAATAATTAATAAACGAGCGAGCTCAAGATTTGGCAAGTTCGGCTTGGTTCGGGTTGTTTACAACACAACTACATAATCATCATTATAATATTATGTTCTTAAATCTTATTTAATTTACGGTGGTGTTTGGGTTATTAGGGACAAAGTTGAAGGACTTTGTGACTGCAATGCAGTCAAGTGGTTTCCAATCAGAAATCTCAAAATTACGCCATGATGTGGAAGAATACGCTAAACAATTCCCGACAATCGGGTTTGAGAAAGAAACCATGAAATACAAAAACTAAGGATTCATACAAGCCAGGTATTGATTTGAATGAGATATTTTTATATTGTGATTTTAGGTGTTTGTTTAATTGTCTGATGCATGAAATAGGTACCATGAAGATGGAAGTGGTTGATTCCTTTTTAAACCAGTTTCTATTCTAGAATGTGGATTATAAGGCGTTATTGTATGATGATGAAACTTCTGTATATGTAAATCAATGGAGTTTTTCCTTCAAACTTTTTAATTAATCTTCAATAATTACATACATCTTTGTGTGATTTTCCTTGAGATAATTTTATATAAATAAGAAAAATCACAATATTAATAATACCCATATTGGAATTTTGACATTTGAACAATTTCCTTGAAAATTGTTAGAAGAATTTGGAACGTAAGCACATATGCAAGACAAACACAAAAAAAGTCAACTCGTGAAATGAAGGATGTATGCACAAGCGTCATGAGTTTGATTGACCCACACCAACTCGTCGATATAAATCATAATTTATATTACTAGGGCATTCAGGGTTCGGTTTAAATCACAATTTATAATCTCTGTGATGGTGACGAGAATTCGAAAGGTGAAAGATGATTTGAGATGTTACAAATACAATTAAGATAAACATAAGAAACATGAAAACCTTCTAGGGGATTACAACAGTTACTAGAACTAAACTACCCACTACCACTAAACATGGATTATAAATAGCAAGAGTGATTGATCGGGTCAAAGTGTCAAACTCGAACAACATATCTAAGGATACATCTAACTCGGTTGGGTCCTTTTGGGTAGGTCTGGGCTTCCTTTGAGAATACACTAATATGGTCTTTGTATCACTCTAGTAAACCTTTTAGTAGGATTTGAACTCGATAAAGTTCTATTATTCAAAAATATAATAAACAGATCATGTAGGTTTTCTAAATAAATCATCGGTTTCTTCTGTTAGCATATGATTAATCTATCTGCTTCTCACATCACGTGAATAGCCAAGACATGAGGGAATATCAAAAAAGGCATTTGAGGAATTGGGTTGATTTTATATTTGTTCCTTGTGTTAGAAGATAGAAAGATTAAAAAACTAATGAGAATGCCAAAAACAATCGATTGTTTGGTTTCGTGATAGGTTTTTTTAGAGTTTGTTCGGGCAACATAGAAATTTTCAAACCATACCGGTTGGTTGTGTCCCTTTTTTATAGAGTTTGGTCTCGCTGTTGCTAATGATCAATGATGTTTTTTTTATTTTGTTTTTTTTTTTTATAAAAAGATAGCAAACTCTGTAATTTTGTAATTTCTACTTATGGACTTGGAGATTTAGTAATAAGATTTTATTGAGTAAATAAGACTTTTGGGCTGTACAAAACTAGGCTTTGCAAATTGGGCTTTCCAATAGACAGTCGCTTGAATTTGTGCAATCACGACTTCACGTTGAAAATTGAAATATCACAATCATGTTTGGTTTCGAGTCCGTTGCTTGAATCACACAACATAAGATAAAAGAAATCATTATCATCATCACAGATTCATCTGAAGAAGCTTTGAATCGAGAATCAGAATCAACACTGATAAACATGGCTCGCGCAGGTGGAATAACGAATGCAGTAAACGTAGGGATAGCAGTTCAAGCTGATTGGGAGAATCGAGAGTTCATTTCTCACATCTCCCTCAACGTTCGTCAACTCTTTGACTTCCTCGTTCAGTTCGGTAAATTCTCTCTTGATCTCCATGTTTACGGTTTCCTATTTCTTAATTAGGGCTCGTTACTTGTGATTGTGATTCATACGACGAATTTGCCTCGACGATTGTACTGCGGCAGCTTCTTTCCATTACGAATTTGTGTTGTTGATAATCAGATAGAGCAATTAAGCAACGACCTTAACTTTGTTGGTGTAAATTATGTATTTTAAGCAATAGCAAGGTACGAATTCACAAAGTGATTTCAATTGTTCGCTAGGAAATCATGCTTTATCATAAGAGCATTTTTTGAGCTAATGACATCCTCTTAAATTTTGCTTACTAAATAAGTTTAGATTAATTGGCCAATAGATGTTTTATTGGTCATTTGGTCCTAACAAGTTAAGCTATGGTTTGGCTTCTTTTACACTTCATATTCTGAATCATGTATTCGCAGTAGTAGGAATTATATGATATCATCATTATATGTATGGGGCATCTGACATTTAAGCATATTCTGGATCTGAATACCTAATTACAGAATTCAAAAACAGATAATGTAGAATGGTTAATCTTATATCTGCCTTAACATCTTGTAGGATATGATAAAACTTTTAAGTTAATTGTTCCTGTGTATTTAGTATTTACAGAAGTTTATTTTTCTTTCAGAAGCTACAACAAAGAGCAAATTGGCATCTCTAAATGAGAAACTTGATACCCTAGAACGTCGTTTAGAGTTGCTTGAAGTGCAAGTTAGTACTGCTACTGCCAACCCAAACTTATTCAAGACCTGATTCTACTAAAATATGGCATTGTAGAAAAAAAAAGGAGAAATGCTAAAGGATAGAATCAAGAACCCATCTTTCTGACTGTGAGCTTTTAGATTGTTATATTCCAGTGTGCATATCAAGATTGTTTTTTCTACTTTTCGTATTAATATTTATGTAGTTCATCTGTGCAATTGCATTTAGAAGAATTCTCTTTCACGTTGTTTTCATATCACTTTTGTCCTAATGAAGAGTTGACTTCCGCTTGTTGTGCCTACCTACATATTTGTGACCGAAAAAATGCTTATAAAATCAACAATAAATCAATAATAATACTTGGTCAATCTTCTCAAGTTTCTTGATTGTTTATACAAAACATTTTCTTTGTCTCACATTCAATCCTGTCTTCTTTATCCATGTTTAGTAGGGATCTTTATCTTTTACCACGTTATTCAGGATTTTATAATAACAGACTTTCTGTAATTATAGCATACCAGCTGCAATTTTTTGAATTTTGTAATTGACATGCTCATCATCTTAGTTGAGTGTGTGCTTCCACAAACACTAGTAATGTAAATTTTTTGCAATATTAAATTATTAGTTTAGTTGTGTGTGAATAATCTTCATGTGGAGTGCATGATCTTTGTTGTTTAATTTCCTTATTTGTTTAATTTATTATCTATGTTGTTTATGATATAGATTCCAGTTTTGGCTTTTCACTGTCATGATGTTTTGCAACATAAAATAAAATACATATTCCAAAATATGTCCTTTTCGTATAACTTGCGAATCAGTAGTTGAAACTTATGCAGTACAGGTTCATGACATTATGCACTAAGCTAATTTGCTTTAATTTTTATATCTCTCTGATTAGATTTACTATACTTGAATGAACTGAAAGTAAACATATATACTTAACATTATTAATCGTTTGCTACATTTAGACACAAATTTATCTTACTTGAGTAAGCAAATTATGAAAGGAAAGATGATGGTTTTGATAATAATATAGTACATTCGTATGCTACTTCTTCAACTTCCCAGGGTTTGATTTACATGTATAATATGATTTGTTATACGTATATTACACTGCGTTAAACCTTTTATGTTTGACTCAGTATCATAATAAGTTTTGACGCGCATGTATACAACAGTGTGTATATCATAATTATCAGATATTGAAATCACTTGTGGATCTGTATAGTTTGATTTCTAACTTTGGTCCTTGAAAATTAAACAAATGAGCTTCGCTTACTACATTTAAAAGAATAAAGTCATTAACACTTCATGTTAGTTATTTGGGACGCAAACAATAGATAATGTAACTTTTTAACACAATATCATCACAATAATAACTTTTAGAAAAAGCCGTACAATGACGTGTCAGCTCGACGAGTTTTACTAAAAAAAATCCGCCGTTAATATCAAGGGAATGCGAGTTATCACCTAGGCTTTATATTGTTCGTGTATTAATTACAAAGATTTGTGTTAATGTGTCGAAAGATAAAAATATGAGTATATTACAAATCAAATGGTATTAACAATAAGTACAACAAGAATAATATAAAAACATTTTTTTTTTGAACGGTTTCAGATTGAACTACTAATTTAAGCTCAATTAAACACACTTACAAAGTCAGGTACAGTCGTCAACCCTCTGCCCAACGGATAAGCAGGAACCAAATGAATCCGTAAACCCTCACCCATGCTCAGGTTTGAACTCCTGACCTCATGTTGCTTCTCCTTTGTCACAATATCATTACAATATCATTGAGCTAGAAGCTCGTTGAGATAAAAAGATTTACTTAATCATCATATGTTATAAATACTAAATAGTAGTATTTATATATTCGGGTGACGTTACAGTAGGAAGGACTACCCTTATAATAAGAAGGGTAAGAAGGCTTTTCAGCCATTAGATCTTATATTTAATGGTCAGGGAAGGCGGTGACAATTTTGTAAGTATGTAGACCTTTTAATCTAGACATGTCACTACAAGGTTTTTCCTCCACCTTCTGCCACATGGTCTTTCCTACTCTTTTTATTATAAGAGTCCTTCCTATTCGAACTCAACCCTTTATTTATTAAACTATGTTTCATATATAACACTCGTATTACCTACAAGAATATGCTTTTTTGATCCGTTAACTATGACGATAAGTTGAGGTTACGAGTCAACTCTCTTTGCATATACAAAATACAAATACTAACTCCCAAAATGGAAGATCTAGATAATATGGTGCCGAAATGTAATTCGATTAAACTTATGCATCTTAAGTCTTAATGCATTCATTATTTAACGCAAGACATTTCAGAAATCAAAATAAAAACACGATTGCGTCTGTTTACTCTGATTTTGCTCCGATGAACGCCTTTGTGATTTGCAAGTCCTCAATCAGAATGGATTATATGTTAAATTAAAGGTAATTGATCACTTTGCAGCTCCATCTTAAAAAATTTATATTTATGTGCTGTAAATTGTGCTTAATTGCTGTTTAGGGCTTTGATTTGAGTTTAATTATGAATTTCATATATTGATTGGTGAATAAAAATCTTATCAATCCACTCCAACTGATCAGAATTTTATTTCACATTCTTTTGTAGAATTCATCATCATTCTTTCTGTATTGAGAATATAACAGTCTGGAAATCATTGTAATAATCTTTACAACGTATAATTTGATTAGGTTTCATTTGTAATAATCTTCGTAACATCAATAATACATAATATCTTACATTATTATTTTATACCTCCAGGAACAAAATACAAGGAATTCCAGTTTGTTTAACTATGGCTAGATTACCAATAATCACCATTGTTTTCCTCTGCGTTTTTTCAATCTTTATTTTGGTTCAAACTGAAGAAATTCAAGTATCATCGTCATCTAGCAATGATATACAACAGTTGCGGTTTAACAAAAAAACAGGTCAATTTAAGATCCTACAAATAGCTGACATGCATTATGCTAATGGAATCAAAACCCCATGTGAAGATGTATTACCTGAACAATTTCCTCATTGTTCTGATCTAAACACCACTTTGTTCATCAACCGATTGATCCAATCCGACAAACCAGACTTAATTGTATTCACCGGAGACAACATCTACGGACCCGATACAACCGACCCAAAAACCTCCATGAATGCAGCTTTCACACCCGCTGTCTCATCGAACATCCCATGGGCCGCCGTCTTAGGGAATCATGATCAAGAATCCACATTGTCAAGAGAAAATGTCATGAAACATATTGTTGGAATGAAACAAACTTTATCTCAGTTAAATCCTATTGATGTTGATGTTATTGATGGTTTTGGAAATTACAATCTTGAAGTACATGGAATTGAAGGATCAGATTCTGAGAATGAATCGGTTCTTAATTTATATTTTCTTGATAGTGGCGATTACTCTACGGTTTCTTCTATCCGTGGTTACGGATGGATTAAACAATCACAACAATTTTGGTTCCAAAAAACATCTTTGAAACTTCAAAAAAAGACAAAATCACCCGCGCTTGCTTACTTTCATATCCCATTGCCTGAATATACAAGTTTCGATGTTTCAAACTATACGGGTGTGAAACAAGAAGGAATTAGTTCTGCTTCGGTTAATTCGGGTTTTTATACGACAATGGTGGAAGCTGGTGACGTGAAGGCGGTTTTCACTGGTCATGATCATGTAAATGATTTTTGTGGTGAACTGAACGGAGTTTATTTATGTTATGGTGGCGGATTTGGGTATCATGCTTATGGAAAAGCGGGATGGTCGAGAAGAGCGAGGGTGGTTGTCGTCGGTTTACAAGAAAGGTTTAATGGTAGTTGGGGAACGGTTGAATCTATCAAGACGTATAAACGTCTTGATGATGAAAACCTTAGTGTGATTGATGATCAAGTGCTTTGGATTGAGACTTCATCTGGAAATGGTGGAAAGAAAGAAAAAAGTGTTGTTTGAATTGTTAAGAAAGTGTTATGAGTAATGAATGTAGAGATTTTGATCATTAGTTATTGTATAGAGTGGTGAGGGTTCAAATCTTTGCAAGTGCAAGGTTAGGTAAAATTTGGTGAAATAAAATTTGATGTTCAAAAAAAGGTTATTGTATAGAGGATCTAAAATACGCAAGTGTTAATCTTTCTTGCGTGATAATTTCATCCCCACTTGGTACATTTCGCATGTGTTTGAGCTCGAATTCGAGCTAACCTGATTCGACTCAAACTCGGCTACAACAAGCCTACTAAAAATCATAGTAAGTCATGACTCATGAAAGTTTCTCGTTACGAGCACTTTCAAAAAAGTTTTAAACCAAAAAAATCTATTAATACTTTCATCGCATCACAATCGACACAACATGTTCAATATCATCAACCAACAATGTATGATCACCCAAAGGCAATATCGTCCTACCAAATTCATCAACAATACTAAGATGCTTACATGAATCTACCAACATCCTTACTTTAGAATCCTTGTAAGAAACCGTATGAACGCGTTCAAACCCGACAAGTTGTTTCAACGGTGCACCTTTAAACGAACCCGGGACTTTGGCAAACACCATCACCACCGCACCACCATCAAACGGGCCATGGTTCGTGACCGAGATCTCCACCGGAAATCTCAAAGAATCACAATGTTCTTCAAGTTCATCCACATAAAGATAGTTGTAAAAATCATCTTTTTTCCGTAATATGTCGTTCGATCCGGTTTTCAAATGATTGAATACTTGAAGCGTGTCGGGTGCAGAGAGGATGTTGTAGGTGTAATTTGAGTAACTTAAACCGTACCCGAATCGATAAACCACATCACCCGTGTAGAAGCGATACGTTCTACCCGGATAACCATGAGACCGATCGGGTCTCATGTTCATGTTGTTCATCGGCACGCGAGTGAATGATTCGGGGTACCAAGTTACGGGAAGTTTTCCACTCGGGTTGTGATCTCCAAATATGATTTCTGCAATTGCTCTTCCACCGGCTTCACCCGGGTACCCGACCCATATAATGCTAGCGACCCGTGGGTCCACTTGAGCAAACGACACGTCAAGGGGCCCACCACCGGTTAGAATTAAGACTATGGGTTTGTTACTTGTAGCTGCAATGGTGGTAACCAGACCCATTTGGTAACCTGGTAAAAGCAGACTAAACCGGTCACGGTCTTCGGTTTCTTGGGTCAGATCCAGACCCGCCACCACGATTACAAAATCGGATTGTTTGGTTACAGAAACCGCTTCTGCAAATCCAGTATTTGAAGTGCATGCAACATCTGAACATCCCGATGCATAAGTCGTTTTCTTGACGTATGTTTTTAAACCTTCGACTATGCTCGTTGGACTACATGGAACCCCTACACGTTTCAAAACAAAAGGGTAGTTTGGTCATTCCACCACTATTTTATCCGAAAACACCAATTGACTATTTACTCTTTGACTTTGACTATCGTAAAATTCAAATGGTAGTTTGGTCATTTCACCTTAATTTATCATAAACTATTCTTTGACTTTGACTACTAAAAAAGAGAAAGGGTAGTTTGGTCATTTTACCCTAGTTTATCAGAAATTACCAGTTGACTCTTTACTCTTTGACTTTGACTATTGTAAAATTCAAATGGTAGTTTGGTCATTTCATCCTAATTTGTCAGAAATTACCCTTTGACTTTTTACTCTTTGACTATTATAAGATTGTAAGGGTAATTTGGTCATTTCACACTAATTTATCAAAAATTACCCTTTGACTTTGTAAAATTCAAAGGATAGTTTTATCCAAACTCGTTACAAAACTGAAAACATAAAACTTAAAATAGTCACTTTAAACCCATAATACCCACACATGTTATTTTTCGCAAACCAGAAGGACTATCAGTATAACTACTGACTCTTCATACAGTTAAAAACTTTTGTCAAAAAAAAGAGAAAGGGTAGTTTGCCAGTCTGGTCATTTCACCGTAGTTTATCGGAAATTACCCGTTGACTTTTGACTTTTACTTTGACTGTTGTAAAATTCACCCAGATTTATCAGAAATTACCCTTTGACTTTTTAGTTTCTACTCTTTGACTATTGTAAAATTCAAAGGGTATTTTGGTCATTTCTACCTAATATCTCAGAAATTTCCCTTTGACTTTGACTGTTGTAAAATTGAAAGGTAATTTGGCCCAAACTCGTTACAAAATTGAAAACATAAAACTCCAAATGGTTACTTTAAACCCATAATTCCCATACCTGTTATTTTTCGCAAACCAAAAGGACTATCTGTATAACTATAACCGACTTTTCATATAGTTAAAAACTTTTGTCAAAAAACAATCAAATTTAAGAAACTTCTTACCTATGTATCCTCCACCCAAACCATCAGTAACATTTGCCATCGGACCGATAACCGCTAATGATGAAACATCGTTCTTTTTCAAAGGTAAGAACTTATGATCATTCTTCAGAAGCACCACGCCTTGTCGTACTGCTTCCAGAGCTAAATTCTTGTGATCCGCGGTGCAAACATCTTTGGGTCCTAATTTCCCAAATTGCCCTTTTAACGGGTCCCCGTCAAAAAGTCCTAAACGAAACTGAACCATGAACAAATTCATAAGCGCATTGTCAATGTCCTTTTCTTCCACTTTCCCCATGTCAATTGCAGACATTGTATGTCTCAACATGTATGTTCCACAGTTAATATCCGTTCCTAAATAGTTATTTAAACTTTCATTTATCAATAACTAGTTTTTTTTTTATAAAAAAAAACCATAATTTGAGTATCTAACCGGCTTTAAGAGCAATGGCAACAGCATCCTCAGGGCTATTGGTGTAATTTTGATACTCGAATATGGTAGCAACAGCATCACAATCAGAAGTTATATATCTGCAGTTTATTCATTTAACAAGGTTTCTTATAAGTCTTTAGAGTCGAATTTATTCAAAATTTTATAATTTTATGAAATGGTACCCATTAAATCCCCATTGGGTTCGAGCTTTTTGTAACAAATTGTGATCAGCACACGCGGGTATTCCGTTTACTGCATTATATGAACACATCAAACAGCTTGCTTTTCCTTCTTTAATACAACTTCTAAAAGGTGGCTCATATATGTCCTGCATATCTTGTTTAGTCACCTGAATAATTCAATTCGTTTGCACATTTAGGCATTGATTTTGAAAACAGAATCAGATAATAAGTTGTTGTTGCAGAGAAATAGTTGATTCGAATTAGTAAATTGAAGGATTCTTACAATGGCATTGAAATTGTATCTCGCATAAGCCCCCCAATTCTCCAAATCATAAGCAGTGAAATGCTTACAACAAGCAGACACCATCAACTCATCATCATCACCGCCGGTCAACACTCTCCTCCGGCCATCGATCTTCGAATCCGCCCACTGAAACTTATTGACATACTCCACCGCATAAGCGGCAACCACCGCCGGATCTTCCCCCGGCGACTCCTGACCCCTCCCCCATCTCGGATCGCGAAAAATGTTAATCGTCGGAGCCCAGAACGTCAATCCGGCTTGACCAACGTTGTACATTGCTCTAGCTTCAACAGAAATAGCTGAAGCGATTGAGCCCCATAACGATCGGTTAAAGGAGGATGCGGTGAGGATCACTTGTGGGAAGCCGGTTGCGGCGGCGATTGGTCCGTCGGAAAATGTGACACCGGGGCCGTTGGAGGCGATGCCGTGGAGAGATTCCGACCACCATTCGTACGGCGGGATGCCGAGACGGGGGATGCCGGTGTCGTTGTTGGATAAGCGGTTGATCTTATCGGAGAGAGTGAGGAGAGAAAGAAGAGATTGAGATCGGAGATGTGTGGGTAAACTGGTGTTGCAGAATGTGTAGTGGTGGTGTGGTGGTTGGCATGGGAATTTGGGGGTTTTTGATTGGGAAATTGGGATGGTTGTTATGGTGGTGATGAGGAAGAAGATGACGGTGGTGGTGGTGGAGAACATCGGAGAACTGGTGGTGCGACGGTGGAAGATGGATTGGGTTATGAGCGGATGACGGAATAAACTATGAAGTAAGCTGTCGTCGTTGACTATAATGTTGGTCTCATTGACATGTCATTGATTCCAAAATAGATTTCTTTTGTTCTTCGTTAGTTCGTTAATCCATGGTATAATTCAAACGTCTTTGCTATCATCTATACTTTATAATAGAAAAAGTCTAGAAATAACATGTCATTACTTGGTTTATTTTCATAATTATTTTTTCTCTCTCTTTTATTACTAACTAAAACCTATTTAATATTTTATAGATATGCAAAATACATATATTACTAATCAAATTAATTGTATATAAAAATAGTTATGAATTCTTTAATTTTGTTTTATTAAGCTGATTTTTGAAACATTTTTTTCATTTCTGAAAATTATTTATAACCATTGCGTCAAAAATTTTTAAAAAAATATATTTTGACGACTATAAGTGTTCACAGATTACATTGTGTGTATTCAATTTGTATAATATACAATGTTATTCCATTAATGTCATATACATGATTTTTAAAATTTTATTTTTATTTTTAAATAAATAACATTACATTTATTCAATTTGTGTATCACACGGGATTTAACCTAGTTATGGTAAGTCAATTTGCTGGCATGTTACAAATAAAAGCTTATATATGAGCACTATATAAAATAAAAACAATTAGTGGGATTACTCGTATTTCATAGCGGGCCGCTAGTAAGTTTTAAAAAAAATCGTTACCTAAACTATGAAAGTTCAACATTTAAAGACATTGTTTAAAATTGTAACACACATTTTAAAATTATTAAGTAATATCGAAATAAAAAAAATAAAAAATAAAAGATAATATTTACATATTAAATCAAACCTACAAATTTTTGTTGGATGAGCTAAAGTTGATTAAATTAAATATTTATCTAAAAAAAAAAAGGAAATAACTTCATCCCTCGTCTCCCAAGTAGGAACAAAGAAATAAGGAGAGAAAAAAAAGAGTGCTCCTGTCTCTTGGGCTCACGCTTAACCATCATATTGCTATTATTATTTTCTAAAACAAAATTACATACACCAATGATTAAGTGTCACATGGCACAACCAACGGACATTTTAAAGAAACCACCTATAACTAAAAAAAATTTCTCTAGACATGACGTATAGGGCTAACCATGACACTTAGGAGCGGTGTCACGTTTATTAGGGTGACCTTGACACCTAACCATAACATATAGGGTTATATGTAACGTTTAGGGCGTCAAATAGCGTTGGTGGATGTTTTCTGAACACCTAAGCGTGGCATATATAGCTATATGTAACGTTTAGGGCGTCAAAGAATGTTGGTGTATGGTTTTTTTTTGTGTAGAGGTTTTTTTGGGTTGTGGGTTAACAATTTTAGTGTCTCTGTAAACCGTCACGTTTTAGGCTCTTCTTTTATCACAAAAGACAACACGTTTTTGTTTGTTTTTATCACGTTACGTTACGGGTTTGTAAAAATAGGTCGTCATAAGATTTAACTATTAAAGATTATACGCCTCGTTTGCTTTACTTATAAAACTAGTTTTGATTTTCGTTTGTTAAACTACTCTTAAATAAAACCGCGTATATAAACATCATATACAACCATTACAAACACGACAAAATAAACACAACCGTCACAAACAAACTCAACCATCACAAACTAAACACAACAAAATATAAACTTCGTAATCAGTTTGTAAAAGTAAAAAAACAAAAAAAGTACAATCTATCTAGCCATTAGCATCGTCATATCCACCCCCACCGAACCCACCCGCACAGGACGTGCTAGCACCATCGTTAGACCACCGTCGGGGTGGTGATATCAACAACGGCCTACCGGCGGCCCAGCAGTCATCGACTATGTGGTCGATGATCCACTGCTACATCTGCTCGATGCGAATTTCCCGGGCATGCGTCTCTCGAATCATGTACAGTACTGCAGTAGGAACCGCACGACACGGTACACAAATCACATACTTTTCCTACCCGAAATACTAAATTCCCGAATCTCTATTTACATCAACACAAACCACATACTTTTCCTACCAAAAATTCTTTTCGTGCGAGCCTTTGTACGAAGATTATTCAGATGTTTTTTTCCCTTTCTTATGTTCGCTCATAACCTTCTCGGCTTCTCATCATGAGCTCCAGTTTTACAAAGTTTACACACCAAAACTAAAACTTTTTTCTTATCTTTCCACAATCACTCATCTTAACTTTCTTCAAATTAACAGAAGCACTCTAGACCTCTAATTTTTGTTTCTTCACAATATTATTTATTATCCCAAGCCCAATGTCCTCCACCAGTGTCGTATCTCATCGTCTTCACAAACAAGCATTCTTGACCTCTATTTACCCATTACTCACCCCTTGCATTTAAACTTATCATCTAGAGCATCCCCAATGCGGTGTTTTTGAAGACGTTCGTTGCAAACGTAGAGTAGCGAGGGTGGAGATGTGGCATCACAACCAATGTTGAGTGGAGAGGTAGAAGAGAACGTACACAAATATCCTTTGTTAGGGTGAAAAGAAAATATAGGTCATATTCATGTTCGTCCTTGTAAAATATATAAAAGAAATATTAATGTAAACTTAATAAAATTATGAAAATAAGACTTACTCAATTCATTTAGTTAATTAATAATTTAAAAGAGTACAATATATATCATCCGTAAAAAGACGTTTGCAATATTTATAATGTATATTTGGAGAAATAAAAAGTAATAGATGAAAATAATAATGTAATGGTACAATGATGGATGCACATGATACAAGTAAGGACAACAGTAGTAGTCAGTATCAAAGGTCGTGTAAATCACATGTCCAAAAACCCAATATGAACCCACTCAAACCGCTTTCCACTCCAATATTGTGGGCGTAAACTTAAAACAAGCGACCTGGATTTCTTTTTTAATCTATAAATTAATTAGCAGGAAATCTAATCAATCTACTAATTCCATTAAATATTAATTTGAACTAAACAAACAACCGCAGACAAAACTCCAGCCAATATTCCGACCAGTAATTTAGGTTTAGGTTTATCTTCACGCATCATCATCAATATTATTATTATTATTATTATTATTATTATTATTATTATTATTACTTTCTTTTACGCTAAAACACTTACCTGGTATGTTAAAGGCCGACACTCTCACTACCACTAAAACTATCCGGTGTGTGCCCGTTATGGGACGTTTTGGCCCCCCAATGAAGCCCCCTCCACGCCCAAACACCGCCCCCTATGACGTTTTTGGGGCTTTTTCGGCCACGCCGTTGCGTTAGTGACGGCGTTTTCCAAAGTTTGATTTTTTTTATTTTTTTTCTAACCAATCACAATATTACACATCACCCTTCTACCAATCACAAAACATCACATCAATCATCAATACAGCCCCCAATACAGCCTATGCATTTCCACCATTTTACTCACCCGCTTTACTCTTTCTCTCTCCTGCGTGGCAGCCAATACAGCCTCCATACAGCCTGGTATACCGGATAGTCTAACTAGGGGAACATATAAAGCGAGACTGCTAGCAATCGGATCAGTGGCTTCTATAGAGACACTATCTTATTGGGGTTTGTACTTGAGGTCATTATGCTATTACTTTTCCCCTTAAACAACTACACCACTTCTTTGAAGTCATGTTCACGGATTATCAAGTCAAATATGATATAATTATATAGTTCTACCACGGACGTGAAAAGACAACCTATTAGCTCTTTCACACAAATGAACTCAAACATAACACTCGCATTATGTATAAACTAATCACATTTGAACTATAAAATTCATCATTATTTCCCTCTCAACTTTAACAACTTCTTTAAATTATAACAAATAACCAATTTTAAACTTTTGTTAGAATATATGAGTTAACCCTTTGAACCTAGTTAGCTCGAATTGGATTGATTTAGTTAAACATGTTTGCAAGTGCGAACAAACTTGACGCGTTTAAGCCAAGTACAAACCCATAATTTACTGTTAGGTTCACGTCATTTCAATAATTTGCACCAAGATGATTGCTATGGTGAGACGCGTGTGTAATGTGTTTTTTTGAGTTAGAAAGACCAAAGTTAAAACAAAATCGAATACGTAGAATCATAAAATTAAACTAGTTCCGTCCGATCCAAACAACTTTCTCTTAACATGCATAAACTTTTTTGATAAAAGTATTTTAAATTAAATCAATAAATCCAAACTTTAAACAAGTTTATGGTACGTTTTAAAAACAAACTGCGTCTTAACCAGATATTGTTCATGGCCTTGGTATATATCTAATCTATGTGCTGGGAATTTATTAACTCGTACTGATATTTTGTCCCCTTCTATTTGAATAATATACAATTTGATTTACAAATAAATTCTATTTGGAATAGAGTACATGTATAAACATAATATCACTGTCACCTACGTAAATTTGGTGACCTACCAAAGATTGAAAGAAAATTACTAGGAGAATCATGCTTTTATGCCTATTTAGGAAAGGATACATAGTACGTACTTAAATGATAACTATTATCATTATATTATTTTATATTATTTTGTTTTGATCATTATCACTTAAGTAGCTAAAACTATGTTAAATTACATAATTCTTTAAATAGTTAAACAAGATTTCTTAAAATCATAACTGATATATCTTAGTAAACTAAATCTATCTAATTTTTAACGAATTATGTTATTGGTTTATGTTATAAGTAAATAAATGATACTGTTTTCTTTCTCAAGACAAAGTCTTTTAAGATAACCAGAGGTTACCGCCCCGAGCGTTGCGTCAGAAACTCCACCAAAATCATGAATATCAAAACACAGACATGATCTTGAATATTAAAGCGCTAATTCAAAAAAAAACATTGTAGCGGTTGTCACTATGATATAAATTCCTAAAGTGTACATCTTCATAAAAGTGACCGTCAATCCGTCGGGATAAAAAAACAAAGGAACCGATAACAAAATGCAGACATAATCCTGAATATCAAAAAACATATATAAAAGTGAATTGCAACCGTTGTCACTTCGATATAAAACTATAAAGTGTACTCAATCATAAGCTTGACGATGCAAAACTATAATAGCGTACTTCATCATACTTGGCATTCAATCCGTCAGGAAAATAATAAAAGAAAAAAAATAATCAATATAAAAAAAATGCAAAGAATTAAAATATAAAAAAATAACACAACACTATTCATAAAGTTCCTTTTTAAGATATATAGTGGGTGTCTAAGATTGCGTTTAGAAATAACTTACTGATTTATTGACTTTTTAAAAAGACAATAAGTTAAAAATGTCTTTGACAGTAAAAAAAGACACTTTTGTTTTGCCTTTTTGAATAAGCTCAAAGGACTATTTTTCAGAAGTCATAAATATTGACTTTTTAAAGTGCTTTTGACTTTTTAAAAATAATATTACGGTTTTACCAACCCTTGCCGTCCCTTCACGTTTATCATCATCATTATGTCACTTTCTCTCAAGTTCGAAGTCTTCAACAACATATTTCTCTTGCAACGTTAACAACGTATTTCATAAATGAGAAGAAGCTAATATAAACTTTTTTCAAAACTCATTTTGAGAAAGGCCATAAGTTAATAACACGTTTGACCAAAAAAAAAAAAAAACTTTTACAGTTAAATAAGCAATCTTAAATACCCTCATAATAAGGATAAGAATTATGTTGATCACACATCAACAATGTAAATGTTTTGTTTGGCTTACTTGATCAAAATGGTTGGTTAACTCAAATGCTACTCAGTGCATCAACTTTGAAAAGCAAACGTTTGAAAACAAAATTAGAATTATGGAATTTGTTTGAAAGAAGAGTGGGATGTTACGAGAAAGGGGCTCAATTTGTACGGGAGAAAATAGAACAGCCACTATTAAGTTTATGCAAGTTTTGTATGAGGGAGACATGCGAGAAAGTGGTCGCGATTTGTAGGTGGGAAGGAGGACAACCGCAATCCATGGGGCAGTCCGGATGCATCCACCAAGCTTCATCCACTTTTGACGTGGGTTCTTTTTCACATCACATACGTACTAAACATGTGTATATATATAATATAAAAATGATGTTTGGAAATAAACGTATAATTAGAATAAAAATTGGGAATTGAAAAGATGACTGAAAATTTGATGTGAGTGATAACGATTTCTCAACTAGTATTGTGGATGTGGATGCTTAAGCTACAACTGAATTCAAACACAGAACTATATAGCAACATGGATATAATTTGTCACATGTATATTCACAAAATAATATACTACAAAATGAAAATTTTATATGATATAAAAATGAAACATTCCATTGGTATAACCACTTGTTTTTAATATTACACACTAGACTTAACTCACATGCACTTGTTATAAAAGACAACAGCATTTCTCAGGTAGCCACACATTGAGAGAGATGCACCAACCAATTAATCAACAAGGTCTCCTGGAAGATCTCTTGGCTCCAATTACATGGTCAACAATTTCTAATTCTCAAGAGCTCACCACCATTGACACTCATTTATTCCCCATTCAAGAAGATGACTTCCTACTTTTACCTTCACCATCATCATTTTCAAACTCATCTTCATATTTACAATTCAGTTCATCATCCATACAGCCTGAGTTCCAATCTCCTTACACCGATGAATCGATTTACTCTTCGTTATCATGTTTTGACACCTTCATACCGACTAACATAAATGGTTCGGTTTCTTCATCGTATGATCAACACATGTATCCACTAATGGAGGAAAAAGAAGATGAAGAAAATGATGGTGATGAAGATCACAAGAATATTGTTTCTCATGATGAAATCCCAACTGCTTTCACTATGGGATTGAATGAGGAAAAGAAGAGTAAATCTAAGAAAGTTCAAGGGCAACCTTCAAAGAATTTAATGGCGGAAAGACGACGAAGAAAACGGTTAAATGAAAGGCTTTCCATGCTTAGATCAATTGTTCCAAAAATAAGCAAGGTATATCAATCAACATTCAACACCCACATATGATTTAGTTTTTCTTGTTTGCACTAATAACCTTTTTCTTTAAATTCTTGATTTTTTCAAAATGATCAGATGGATAGAACATCAATACTTGGGGATGCAATAGATTATATGAAAGAACTCATGGAAAAGATTCAAGATTTGAAAGAACAAGACATAGATTCTGTTGTTGATCGGATGAAAATGGTCAGAAGTGTTAATTGCCTCAAAATGAATGAATCACAAGTAAGAAATTCCCCAAAGGTACAATTTTTATTCAACTATATTACACATTTATACTTACACCATAAACACACACAAAAAAACACACAGAAACTGATAAATTATGTGAAAACAAATTCTACAGTTTGATGTAGAGCGAGGAAACATCGATACGCGGATCCAAATTTGTTGTTCAACAAAACCCGGATTATTGTTATCAACACTAAACACACTTGAAGCATTTGGTCTAGACATTCAACAATGTGTCATCAGTTGCTTCAATGATTTTTCATTTCAAGCTTCATGTTCTGAAGTAAGATTTACCACAAACAACATAATATTCATACAAGATAGTAGTTTTTAACAGAATATATATGGAATTAATATAGGCACGTGATCAGCATGGACCGATGATGGCGTGTGAAGAAATGAAGCAAATTCTCTATAGAAATGCAGGTTATGGAGGGAGATGTTTGTAAAAACACATGAATTCAAGCTCAGAAAGATGATCGATTATTAAATTGTGTTAGATCACTTGCAGATTTTCAGATTTTGGACTGTTTTATGATAAAGCTGTTATGCTTTTTAGTTTTATTAATGAATCATTGTTGGATCCATTGTCTAAAGTCATCAGTGTCACCAACTTTAGATTTCTTATAATTAAATCAAGAATGACTAAAGGTAAAGTACAGAAATATGCTAACAAATCAATAGGAAAAAAAAAATTCTATCAATGATTTTATTTTACAAGAATTGACAGGTGTGGGTCCTACCCATGAGGGAAAAGAATGTTGTCTGCAGAATATATGTATATATTTTCTATTTTTGTTGCATGAAATAAGGGTTTTTAAAATATATACAGGTGTGTATATATGACAAGAATGGGTGAAAGAAATTGACTTGTGGAGTTCAACATACACTATGAATAAAATATTCAATCATATATATGCCTCAAAAGCACCAATATTTCAATTATGGGAACTCATACAACAATGATTTAATCATGCTTGACACAAAAAGAAAAAGGTAGATCTTTATGTTTCCAACAAATATTTGCTGTTAGACATGCAAACATAAAAATAGCATACCGAGTTTAGAACCACATAAACAATTAAATCGAAACAAGTTTGAAGTTTTAAGATGTATATAGTTTGGTCATGAGGGTTTAAAAGACTAGCTGATGGTTAAACAAGTCGTTTAACCATTTTAAAAATATAAAAAATTGGAATATGCAACTATCCTATATATTATTTTCGGAAATCACTTTATTATTTTATAACAATACCCGCTCGTTTGGCTGACCCATTCAACCCCATAGGTTTAATTTGTCTTTTCTTTAAACTATTATTAGGCTTGCCCCAAATTTTAATTGAGGTTCCCTTAAAGAACCAAGTTTCATTTTTTGCAGTAGTCGATCTAAGATTCCTTTGAAATGATAATTGCTGGATATTTTTGGTATAATTGGAATTAACTTAGGTTGTCGAATAAGACACGATAGTTATTAAATAAGTCGGGTGCGGGGTGCACGCTAGTTTGAGTCTATTGTGTCTAGTGCGGGGATCCGGGGGCGGCAGTCCCCGGTAGCGGGGTCTAAGGGGCGGCAGCGCCTGGCTGGGGTCATGCTGGTTCAAAATGTTAAAAGTTAAAGGACCATTTGTGACAAAACCAAAATTGTAACTACCCTAGGGCAGTTTCCCTGCGAATTGTATATGATCGATATCATCGACAACTTTTCTGGTTCATACGATTTATCTATCAAAATCCACACTTGTTCTTCATGCATATTGATATTTGAGTTTATCCGATCAACGTTTTGGAGTGAACCACCAAAATCGTTTGATCTAAAAGTCATTGACGACTCTCAAATCAATCCATGGCTTACGAATTTCAATTTTCATTTTCTGTAATTTCTACTACAATAATGTATTGGGGGTGTTTATCCCGCATTATGTAGTGGTAACATTTTGATAAAAATAAATATATAAATAAATAAATAAATAAGACAAGTGTTATGGGCTAAAGACACATAGGTGATGTTGCAAAATGATTACAAGAAAATGTCATATAACATGTAGATCAACGGGAAGTTTAAATAGTTTGGATGAAAAACAATAAATTTCAGTTCAATTGAAGAATTCAGTCTGCTTTGTAAGTATCAAATGTGGAAGTTGTTTTGATTAAAAATTATAATTCATAGGGTTGATGTTAGTTAAGGTTTAAAAGGATGAGGGGTGGTGTGATCTAATGATAAGAGGGAGACTCACAATTCAGAGATTGTGGCTTGAAACCTCAAAAAAAAAAAAAAAAGGTAAGGCTTAAACATAAAGAAATTAAATTGCCATTAAAAAACCTCGTAAAAAAACTAATTATAAGACCTATATATAATTCTTAGCTTTTATCATTACAGTTGTCATGTCTTATACGTCAACTACTAAATATCAAATTTTATAGAAAACAAACCCTAATCCATTTCTAAACGACTCATATCTTTTGGAATAGTATTTCATAATCAATTTATATACTTTAGTAAAATATTTATTTCCATCTAATGGAAATACGCATGATATATAAGTCATTAAAATCACAAGAAATAATTACCACCACTACGATCTTTTATATCATTTAATTTATCAGCAATAGTCTCATGCTAACGGAACCTAACGTCGTCATGATGCTACAACATCAAACTCTTGTCATGTCATCATGGCACACTAACAACTTTGGCTATGCTATCATACTATGTCATAAATACTTGTCATGTCACAATGTCATGCTAGCAAGATGCTAACGCTATAAGGTTTCGTTGGCGCAAGATTATTATTGATAAATGATACAAAAGGTAAGATTGATGATTAATGGTTATAGATTCCGAGTTTGGATTATCAAATGTAAATAGGTCAATGTTAAATTATTAAAATCTAGTTTTTCAAATCATAAACCATTTCACAGCATTTTCTTATTAAACATAAACCATTCCTGTTATTCTTGAATAATTAAGCCTAAGATTAAATGCAATAATTGAATGTCATGTCAATCCTAAAGATAAATATTATGCAATAATTAATGCTCAGTGCTCTAGGTTCATCTTTTTCCTTATATCTTTATAAATAAAACTCAATTAACCTCATAATTCAGATTTTAGATGACATCAATGGACTTGGCAACACATATAGAGGGGTTAAAGGATAAAAATCTAAAGAGAATTTGCCCTATTGATATTCATATTCAGTTTAATTTGCACGATTTCAAAGCTTCATTTTAATTCCAGAAAGTTTAGCAATTTGTCAAAAAGATTCTTGAAAGACTAGAAGTAGGTTTTGTATGTTTATGTACCCAATCAATTTAATACAGGAATAATGTCAAATTAATTAAATGTCTAGAATTGTTGAAGGACAACATTTGCGGATTTAATACGAAAACTACATAACCCTAACAACCTATTCTATGTAATTCCAACCTAGTGTCCGGCCCTACATGTTGTAGACAGAATTATAGTTCCTAACCTTGTATTTTTTGAAGTACGAACGACAGTGGCTCAAATATTCCTAATCCTAGTCTTATTCTTGTTGCATAGCCGTTATTCATTATTCATTGAGTTTGTCCATATCCATTACGTACGCCATGTTTTGTTTACGGTACGCACGTATAATATATATGGGCTCTCGAGGGACAAAGTAAAACTACACTAATTTTAACGTTATTTTACGTATTATAAGCAACATCTCTATTTCTATGAGGTAGAGGTAATGTAGGAACACCGTTCATAAAAAAATAAATATAACTTTTATTACTTAAATGTTTCGAATTACAGTACATAAATTTGATGTAGCAGAATTACAACCAAATAACAAATTGTAATAAAGTAAAAATACTAAAATGGAAGTGAACGATGGCTGAGGATTTCTGTTCAACAGAGGTCATTACAACAGCCAGAGCAAAGTACTGCCGGAGAAATGGTAACACCCGAAATTGTACCTAAAACACGAGCAGCAAGATCACAAATAACATAGAGAATTGTTTGGGAGTTAACAATTGTTGCTCTACCTGCTCTCATTCAATTCCGCAAGGTGAAACATGTGGTGCGCCATCAAAACGCCACATTACACCTGTAGCCCGTGCCCGTGCGCGTGTTGCCGCCACTTGGTATGACTTATTTTATTATAATGCAATTCAATCACAACTCCCACTAATAAACCAACGAAAAGTTTATCACTTAATCAATGTGGGACAAGCTATTGTTTTAATCCTTATACATAATAGATTACAACCAAGTTTCAAATAATCTGACTTGTAAAATATACAATTATTTATTTTAGGTCCAATATTAATAATAACACATATTGATTATTAAAATTCCAACAGGTAAGGCTCTGTATATTTCACCCTCCTCATATCATATCATTATGTGAGATATAGTAAGTGCAATGATGATGATTGAGTTTGTCCATATATACCCATCATATATGAGAAATAAAAATTTATAGGGTTTAATTGTTTCTTGTAGTAATATTTACTCATTGCTAATATATATTACTCATTGGATGTGGGCATGTGGCCCTAATCAAATCATCTCTTCTGTTATGATAAATATTATTACAAAAGACCCTAATAAAATATATATTCTCTCTAATCCACAGGTACTAAGTATCACATGGTTACACGAATATCAGATTAACATGTAGACCCACTTTTTATAGATGTGGTTGAAATCTGAAATTACCCATTGGGATATTCAATACCTGAAACCCAATCTACCACTACTTATTTCAGTTATACCAATCTCTATAACTTCAAATGAATGTTACAAATTATAAACAAGTATGCAACCATGAATTTTTTAGAATTTTAAATCTACAATACTATTTGTTGTAAAAGTACCCTTCTTGAAAACTAAAAAGTATCTAAGATTAACATGTGACACACTTTCAATTTTTGAAACAAGACATTTTAGTTATTATGTTTTACGTTAAGGTCATTGTGTGATGTATATTCATCATCGTGTTTTACCTTTTAACTCATTTATATTATTTTATCATTGTGTTTAATGTGTTAGATATATTTGTTGCTATTTAATCATTATGTTTTATATGATAGAAATACATAATGGTGTTATTTAATCATTTTGTTTTATGTTTTTTTATCAATTCGTAATATTTTTAGATTTTTATATTTATTTGATAAATTTTTTATTATTTTATTAATTGTGTTTTACATACCATAAGTACACTATACACACCATGTTATTTCATCATTATGATTTTTAAAACTCATCATGTTAGAAAAATAGTAAAATACAATGACGAACAAAATACACAACGAGGATTGAAAAGACAAAAGGATGCTATAAAAAACACAAGTAGCTAAAACATACTTTTTATTTTATTTTACGACCTTATACCTTATTTTAAAGATAGATTTTTTTTTATTTCTATAAAATATTGTCAAATCTAAAAATTATGAAAATAATAAAAAATTAACAAAAATGATCACTACAAAATTAACTTTTCACCGCCTTTTTCTTTTACAATTGGATCTTAGCTATTATTTATATAATAATAACCTTAAATTGTTCTTAAACTTTTTAGATTAAATAGTCTTTTAAAAAAAAACCCAACCCACCATATATATTACAAGGTCGTATAAAATTTTTTTTGTCAATATTCTTTAAAGAAACAAATAAAAGGCATATTTAGTTAGGGAGCGGTTAAAATACATATGGTTGTTATCCTACATAACGTAGGATGGGATTTCATCCGTTGGATCGTTTAAATGGAGGGCCTAGATTAACGCGGTGGCAAAAGTGTAATTATCGTCCTTCCAAAAATAATATTTCGCGTCCAGAATTACTAAAAAGGGCATAAGCGT
>WOUH02000003.1:445573-469580 GCA_009936405.2 Stevia rebaudiana | reverse complement strand
CAAACAATGTCCAAAACTTACCCAAAAACCATTAATGGGTCTCGAAAATTCCCATTTCATAAAAAAATTCTAGACCCAAACCCAAATAAAAATCAACCCGAAAAACCCATTTTAGCTTACAAAATACAAATTGAACCCGACTTTTCTTATTTGGTTCGCTAAATGGGTTACATATTTGGTAATTTGGGTTCCAATTAAATAGCACACTTGATTATTTCTAACTATCTCACCGCAAGAAAACAACTAGTTTTCGTCATCAACCTTGATCATTTTTTAGTTTAAATATCTAGATCCAATTAGGTTTGTATTAGACAATCCTTTGAGTATCACTCTTCTTAGTAGTACGTATTACTTGTGCCATTAAATTAAAGAAATCTTATTTGTATCTATCAAACAGTTGGATCTTGATTGCTTTAGGATCAACCCGATTAGCGATTAAAACAACCTAATTACCCGGTTACCAAAACCTGAATTTGCATGACTTAAATATATAGTTTAATCGTTAATCAGGCTCATTTTCAATGTCAATAAACCCAAACAACCCAACCCGAGAACACCACCTTTTTTTCTCAAAATTCTTGCTATTTAAGACATGTTACAAGATTTGAGCTTATTTGTACTCAACCATTAATCATGGTCATTTGTGATCAACTCAAAGGTCATCTTCCAGAACGTGTGATTAATGACCCTTTACGTTTTGCTTTGACCATCTTATCCATCCAATAATTATAATACGAGTAAAATTAACACGCTTTTTGGAAGCAAGTGACAAGAAACTCCGTTCATCAAGACCGGCCAGATATACACGTGCCTGGATTGAATAAATAATATTAATCAATTTCTTTCAGATTGCTATTTAAACACCAATGAACAGGTCTGAATTGACACAAAAAATTCTGGAAAACAAAAATTTCTGTTTACAAAGGTAGATCCTTATTCCATCTTATCACTCTCACTAAAACTATTTATGATCTGATGATCTAATTATTTGACACAGATCTTGATTTCATAAAACTTTATAGTATACATCCAACCCAGATCTTGATTTCATTAGTAGTTCAAAGGATTTACGTTTGAAGTTAAGAAGTCTTGTTGTATATTTGCAGGTTATTAATTCTTGAGTTGAACATATTAAGCTTTCAAATAGCAATGGAAATTCCCGAAGAATGGTTTCCAGCACTTGTAAGCAACATATTCGACCAACTTCTTGTAGATTTGTATTATTGATTTTGATTTTAATGTTTGGATCTATATTTATTTCAGGAAACTGAAGGTCAAGAGTTCATGAGTTATGATGAGATGAAGAATCTTTACGACACAGTTGATAACATAAGTGTTGATTCATTTTCTTCAGAAAGCTATACAGAAAACATGAAGTTTATTGATCAATCTGTACAGAATCAGCAGCACGAAATCAAATCTACTTGCAATCAAGAGAAGATTAACAAAAGATCTCGAACACCAGAAGAACCAGTTATCGCTACTACTCGTTCTTCGTCAAACACTTTCACTATATCTTTTGGAAATCAAACCCCAAAAAAGGAAATCATCCAGTTTCCTGATTCAGATTCACTTAGGTTTGAAGCTGGTTTTACCACCAAGATTCCAAACATTAGCAGAAATAATATTCAGGCACAAGATCATGTTTTGGCAGAAAGGAAGAGAAGAGAAAAGCTGAATCAACACTTCATTTCTTTATATTCACTCCTTCCTAACTTAAAAAAGGTAATTAATTAATATAATAAACATCATATAGTTCGATAATAAACTTCGTTTTTGACATAATCAAGACTCAAAATCTTTGATGAACTAACTAACTCTAATATTCAAAATCTCAGATGGATAAAGCATCTGTGTTGGAAGATGCAACTAATTACATAAAACAACTTCAAGATCGTGTGAAGGATCTTGAAGGATTATCAGGAAATAAGAGAAAAGACATTCAAGAATGTGTTATTTCCACGAAGAGGTCACGGAATATTATCAATAGCGACGATGAATATTACTCTTCATCAGAAGAAACTGACTCTAAAGAGAGTACAGAAACTTGCGAATCGTTTCCGGAGATCGAAGTTCGCGTATCAGGAGCAAGTGTGCTTGTTAGAATTCAATGTCAAAATAACATATCTTCAATGGTGAATACATTAACCCAGATGCAGAAGATTGGGTTATCCATCGTTAGCAGCAGTTCGATGCCATTTGCGAACAATAATATTCTTATCATCGTTGTTGCGGAGGTACTACATAAATTCTAAAACACAGATCTCGCTTCATATCGTTTTTTATTTGATTTTATGTTATTTTATTTTTCAAAATTTTATAAGACTGAAATAAAGCTCTATGAATTCTCAAAGTATGATGATGTTAATTAATTACTCTTTTCTATTATGCAGATTAAGGATGATTTCTGTATGACAACACAGGAACTTGTGAAAAACCTTCAACTGGTTATATGAATAATATCATGCCGATGATGATATGTTCAAGATTTCTATTAGAAGACAAATTATTTTCATTTTATGCTTTTGAAGGATGCACGACAATTGAGAACATTCTCATCTCCATTAGACATGGTTTTTGGAAGTACTCCTAAAGAAGCATAATTGGCAATCGTTGCTTGATGTGTATGTTTTTTTTTTTTTTTGGTTCAACATTTTTTCTCACTCTTTGTGGTAAGGTTTCAGTTTTTCACAATGTGATGTTAGCTTTTTGCGTGATTAATCACGTTAATAAGGAGTAGCGGAGCTTGTTCCGGTTTTCCTTATATTTGGATGTAATCTATTTCTTTTGATTAAGCGGAGTTGGATTGTTAATAATTTATCAGCCTAATGATATGTGTATGAAACCATCATTTTCTTTCGTTTTTAACTAGAAAAACTAGAATTTATATAATAAAGAATTGTTGAACTCTACCTTCAACAAAAGTTGAAATGGACACAAAGATACAACAACCAGCCAAGTGCCAACTAAATAACACCAACTTTTTTACTTGCATTTGATGCTTTATAATGGGTTGATAATTATAGCTATTATTTTTAATTTTTTATTTACTTTTGGATAATTAAGCTTATGATTTTTTATATCAAACACATAGTTATGTATATATATGGTTTAGATAAACTAAAAACACACTTTCATTGAAAAACAATAGAAACCTGTATTTAAAAATGTAACAATGTTTTTTCTATGAAAAAAAAAGAATTATTATTTTTAAACTCTATATTTAATTTTATGACTTTTGTTGAAAAACTATTAAAAAGTGTCACGCGTATTTATAGAGATTTGTTTTTTTTTAAATGGACATGTTAAATGGGTAAAATCATTTGATCGAACACCATCAGTTACATATAAGAAGGTATTTTTCTTTGCAAATTTAAGAAAAAAAAGGCTTCAACGATATTTTTATTTTATATTCTATAAGAAATAATAAAAATACATATAAAACCTACCATATTTATAAAAAAAATAGTAATAATTTTTCATATGGTTTTCTAAGGATTTTTATTGAATTTAGGTTTTTGTTTTATACATTTCCTATACATATATATACGTAATGTATAAAATGCAAACTCAGTTGAGGTGAAAAAACCCACAAAAACCTTATGTAAAGTTATAAAAAAATTATAAAAATTGTAGATTCTAAAGGTATTTTCGTCACTTTTTGTAAACAAAATTTTAAAAAGCATTGAATATTTTTTTATAAGATATATGCAAAAAAGAACAATAATTGTCGGTTTTAAAAATATATTCAAATATGTAACACTTGTAACATGTAATTTACATGTGTTACGGGCTACTTTATATATGTTACTAATGATTATACATTTGTAACGTAGTATCTTACATCTGTTGTCACATGTATTTTTGTATGTAAATTTATATATTTTCCCAAATATAATTTTAACCAAAACACAAAAAAATAATGTTGATTCTAAAACAAAATAAAAATAATATATAAAAAATAAAACTAATTCAGTGCTACATACATATGCAAACAAGGTTTATATAGTTTCTACAATTAATGAGGATATGCTTAATATCCAAGCCCTACACATAAAAAAAGGATATTAAGGATATGCTTAAAGAATGTCACATGACATTTTTCTTAATTTTAAAAAAATTATGAATTGTAAGTCTACTTAACCTTTTTGTACGTAATAAAATCATTTCAATCCTTACAAAAATTGTACACATCGTATAATTTTTTTGTAAACAATATTTGGTTATATACTTTTATTTATCCGGATGTAATACACTTGGCCAAACTTAATATATTCCAATGAATGATTACAAATAATTACACGTGACAACACGTTTTTTTTAAGTATATAATATTTTCTGTTTTATCTTTGAATTTAAAATATATTTAAATTTCAAAATTTCCAGTCCACCCTAAACATAACCCGTCTCTAAAGTTGCAATTATAACAATTTTTGTATTTAACGTTTCAAGTCTTAACAGTTTTCGTTCATAACGTTTCAAGTCTTAACAATTTTATGTTAAGAGTTTAGGGATGAAACTGTTAAGATTTGAAACGTTATGCAAAAAACTGTTAAGGGTGGACTGAAAAATATTAAGGAGTTCAACATTCAAGGACGAAAACTACAGTTTACTCTATTTAATATATAACTTTTAGTTTTTTTCTATTTGTATACTTACCACTAAATTTAATAAATTCATATTTAAAAAGTTTCTAATTAATAATCTTAAAACTCCAAATCATAATTTATAGTTATAAAATTCTCAAATATTATTTTGTATTTAATGTTCAACATGCTAACTTCATATATATATACAATGATTCAATAATAAAAGTTAAAGTGTTAATTATGTAACACAATGTAAGACACCGGTTTGTAATTATTAAATTTATAAAGTGAGTCAGTAGATCGCCGGTCTATCATGCATAGGTTGCCGTTTCGATCCTAATGCGGGTGCTCCCGCAATCTTTTCTGAAAGAGAACTTTACGTTACAACGAAAAAGAACTGCAAAGAAAATTATTTAGGGCATAGGCCAATTGCTTTAGTCAATTATTTGAGTACACATACAACATGAATCATGTGATCTACTGGAATAATATTAAATTTCAAAGTTATAAAATAAAGACTAAAAATCCTCACCCGAAAATTGACTGTAAACCCTTTTCGTTTTCTTTAATTAAGTACCTTCAATAATCTATGATTAGGTGTTTTATTCTTCTAAACATAAAGAAAATGACAAAAGAATATTACTATTTTTCTTAAAGCAAAATTCCCTTAAATCATGAAATTATATACAATAAAATCTGAAATATTGACAGATAAAAAAATAGATATGAGATATGCAAGAAAATTTTAGAATACTTAATATAAATTTTATATAATTATTATTATATTAAATATAGCTTTTACATTATCTTTAAGTGAATAACGTTTATTAATGAAACAATGTAAATTTGCATTCCAAAATTTCCAATTGTTTTATGTATCCAAAAGTCCAGGTTACATTTTTTTTTTTAATTTAGTATGCGTGCGCAAAAATTTGCATCTTTATCATTTTCTTTTAGTAAATTGTCAAGATGGTCCATAAATTTTGTTAGTATTTTTAATAGTGGTCCCTAAGTTTCTAAATTACCTATGTATTCTTAAACTTTTGACCAGTTGTAACATATATAATTTCTATGGAGTATATGTGTTACAAAAAAGTTTGGTCAAACATAGAAAACGTTTTCTGAGCTGTAGATTAGTTTGTAAACACATATGATCTCTAAAGACTACATATATGATCTCTAAAGACTACACAAGTTACATATAGTTAAAAATTTAGAACCATATAAATAATTTTTGAAAGTTAAGAATAGAGTAAGATATTAATAAATCATATGAAGTATGTCGATAATTTACTTTTTTCCTTGTTTAATTGGCACCAGTATTCACATGATTGCCTCTTACCTTTTTACTAAATATAATAGTACTCTCTTTTCAAAATATACCATTTGGTCATACCTTGGTTTGAAGTTTCCATTTAATGGAAAAAGTACGTATCACTAGTATGTGATGTGTCTCGAACCCATTTTGATCCATTTTAATGAACCCGTTTTGATCATTATAAAACGATTCATTTGGACCCGTCAAAATTTATAACAATGACATTTGAAAAGGGCCCTGGTTTTTATATAGGGGCTGTTTGTTTATCTCTTAACATGCTCTTAATTGTTCATGCATCTTACTGGTTTAACACTTAATGGACTGTTTGCTTCACAAACAGATGTCTGAATAATTAAGACATTTACATATGAATAGTTAAACATTATACTGAGTCTGAATGGTTAAGATCTCTTATCTGAATTGGCTAGACATTTTCCTATGATCAACGGTTTAGCATTATATTGCCTCTTAATGGTTCAGACCTCTTACTGATTCAACACTTAATGATTCAGACCTCTTACTGGTTTAGCATTTATCCATTCATGAGTTGCCAAACACCCCCTTAGCCTTGGGCCTTAGAAGGTTTGAGCACCCCTTACATTAACGGCACCGTAAACGCGGATGGTTCTATGGTTCAACCTCTCGCTATACTCACTCATAGTTTCTCTATCATATACTAGGTTAGTTATCCGTGTGTTACACGGGCTGATTAAATAAATTATTTCAATATATGATTTATTAATTGTACAATGATTAGATAACGATGTTCTAAAACATGTATATGCAACTTGCCTAATTTCCTAGATTAATTTTACATAAGTATAAAAAGATAGTCTTAAATCATGCCATGTGACAAGCTAGGAGTATCTCACAATCACATGGCCCATCTTGCAATCGCTTTACATAAGTATATGCAAGCTTCACAAATCACTATATGGCCTTTTTTTTTTTTTTGAAGATAGAATTTATTAAAACAAACCGGACTTGAAAACCAAGCCGGAAAACCAGGCGAGCAGTTACATAATTACAAATTTACACCACTCAGGCCACAAGATCGACTTGTGTCTAGACCTATTTTTGAACCATAAAAAACCCAACGATCTAATTTCAACTTTAACTTGAGTGCCCGAGAACCTAGATGTGTTACGGGCCTTCCAAATGCTCCAACACGTTAAAACAATGATACCGTATACCGCTTCTTGCATGTCAGACACGTTGAAGAGTCTCTTTCTCATCAGTTGTAAATTGAGCCTAAAACCTATTTTACTTGAATTTGAGTTTCACATGTCTCAGGTTGATGGCTCCCCATGTGTTTATCAATTATCATTACAATTTTCTAGAGCCGTTTATTACCACGTTAGCTTGTTGTTTCTCCATTAAAGGACCTTGGTCCTTTAAATCACTCCTAGTAAACTGATGTCATCTCTACCATAGATCTATTCTTGTCTCAACACGGGCGCATTGTTGATCTACTTACAAAGTTTAATATGACTGGCCGGTGCCAAAAAGCCCATTGATCGCAAGTGAAACACTTTCAACTATTGATGTTTTTCCTTTGGTGAAATGTATAACTATTAAAATACATATAATTTATGGTAAAAATATATAATTCAAATAATCGCTAATAAGTAAGCCGAACCGAACTCCAGCTTGAAAATTTCTTACCTAGTCGAGCTCGCGTAAGATTTAGAAATTGAACTTTATATCATGAGCCGAGCTGGAGCTCTCTCAAGTCAAAACGAGCCGATCTCAAGACTTAGGGAGCTCAGACTTGACTTAACTGACTCATTTACACCCCTATCCATTATTGTTATCTCTAATTAAATGAATACTTCCGACGATAATCACATGAGTCCCATAATCACGAGTCCCTCAATCATGTGGTGCCTTGACAGTTGCTAAATTTGCATGTCGTAGACGTACGTACGATTGGAGATTTATTTTCGGACCATCAAAGTTGATCGATTGATATGGGATTACAATCATCCGACTTTGGTTCTGGTTTTGGTTCTATATCAACAAGAAGCTTAGAGTCTTGATTCTTTGAATTAAATGGAGGTGTTAAAAGTAATTCATAAACTAAGCATCAAGGTCACGTGGGTATGGAATACTGTATATTTTATGACTGTAGTTTACTATTTCTGTTGTTTAGTCATGTATGATGTGTAGTAGTTAATCTCTGCATTGTGTGTTTATTTAATCAAGAAAGCATTCTAGTAAAGTGTGTGGGTGACGTGTGTGACTTCATATCCAACAAAAGTCCCCCAAATCTAGGTTTTTCTGACAAATCCAACGTACTCAGATCATGCTTTAATCTGTAATGAAATATATATAATATTGATTTTTTAGTTCTAATGCTCTTGAATAGTTGAATCTATAATATTTCAGGAATCTGACGGTCAATTAAAGAGTTCATAACTTCTGATGGGATGAAGAATCTTTACGACACAGTTGATAACCTCAATATTAATTCAAATTCTTCAGAAACCTATACGAAAAACATGGAGGTTATTGATCAATTTCTTAATCACACTCAACAGCACGAAATCAAACCTTCTTGCAAAAGTTCTTTATTTCAAGAACCCATTATTACGAATACTCGTTTTCCGTCAAACACTTTCACTGTATCTTTTGCAACACCTAAAAACGAGCCCCACCAGTTTCTTGATTCTTTTAAGAATGAAGCTGCTAATTATAATTATACCACAAAGATTCCAATCACAGAAAAAGATCAAGCTTTTGCGGAGAAGAAGAGAAGATAAAAGTTGAATCACCGCATCATTTCTTTATCTGCCCTCCTCCCAAATCTAAAAAAGGTAATTAAATAATCAATTAATTAATATTCAAGAACTTGTGATTATGAAACCTTTGAGATCGACTAGACATACGCACTAATCAATTCTAGTTTCAAATTAATTTTCAGATGAGTAAAGCATCTGTTTTGGAAGATGCATGTAAATACATAAAACAACTTCAAGATCGTGTTAAGGAACTTGAGGATTGTGTTATTAAATCTAGAGTTTGTACTAATGATGAGCTGGAATACTCTTCGTCTGAAGAAAGGGACTCCATAAAGAGTAACGGATGCAAATCATCTCCGGAGATCGAAGTGTCGATATCAGGAAGTAGTGTGATAGTAAGAATTCAATGTCAAAAAAACATTTCATCCATGGTGAATACACTAAATCAGATTGAGAAACTTGGGTTGTCCATCATTAGTAGCAGTTCTATACCATTTGCTAAAACCACTATTCTTATCACCATTGTTGCGCAGGTACGTAAATATTAGCGGTGTGCTCGGTTCGGTTCGGTTCGGTTACTGGCCGAAACCGTAACCATAACCGAAGTAATCGGTTATTATTTTCAAATAACCGTTTGGTTTTCGGTTTTTTTTTTTTTGGGTTTCTGTTCGGTTTCGGTTCGATTTCGATTATTTTTCGTTTTTTATTTAAAAATTTTGCTTATTAAAACAAAAAAATGCAAACGATAACTTAGTAAATAATAATGCAAAAACTAAACGGTGAGATAAAAACACAAATCAAAATAATAGTACATTATCATGTCTTACATAAAAAAACAAAGTTCAAAACAAAATAATTAAAGAATAAACTTGTACAATCGACGATTGTTTCCTAATTTTGAGTTTTAAGTTTTTTACATTTTTATTAAGGTTAATAATTAGATAGTGAGTTTTTTGAGTCTAGGCTTTTAAACAAAAATATCAAGATATTGGGTTCAAGAAGTAGATAATATCGGTTTGGATTAGGTTTTTCGGTTGTTTCGGTTATTTTTAGTTATTTGAAAGTAAATAAATTTAACCAAACCGAAAATATCAGTTCGGTTTTCTCTTTCGGTTCGATTTTTTTGGTTAATTCGGTTTTGGCTCGGTTTTTTTGCTAACCCCTATTAAATAATTAACCCAAATCATGTTGCAAACTGTTTTTAATTTGCTTCACTGATTATAATTATTCAAATTGAGGTTATAGAGCTGCCATTGTTATTCTATACCAAGAAAAACTTGAGATGGTAACTTTAAGTGACATTAATTATAACTACATAAAAAAATAAATAATCTTCTTTCATTGGTAAAAGAAAGAGTTTTTAGTTCAATGGTATGAGGGTAATAAAAGGATGACTAATAGAGTAAGAGGTAATGGATTCTATTTTGAGTTGGTAGTAGAGCGTCAAGCTAATGACGAACGGTTGCAATCAGGTCGCAGAGGTGTCACCTAGATGTCGTTTAAAGTAAACAAAAAGTTTATAATAGTTAAAAAGTATATTGATTTTGTTTCACTTTTTAATAACTGTGCAGATTGAGGGTGATTTCTGTATGACAACAGAAGACCTTGTGCAAAACCTTGAACTAACAATATGAATTTGGATGACGATATGCATTTACAAGTTCAGGAATTCCATGTACCGAAGATCGTTAATTAGTCGATTTGTTTCATGTATTTATGGATGTATGATAGTTGTGAACATTCTCTGATTCTCATCCCTATCAATTGTTGTTTTTCTGTCTATTAATTGACAGTTCCTTCCCACTTTTGTGGTAGATAGAGGTTTCATTTTTCCACTATGGGTTCTTGTTAGCTTTTTGCGTGTTATTTTATCAGCAACAACACATGAATGCCTCAGGGCTTCTTCCGCTGAAAAGAATGCCTCATAGCTTCTTCCGCTAGAAAGTCAAGTGACCCGGACAAATGATTGAAAGACTCGGATTTGCAAGAACACCCTGACTAATCTTGACACATGAGGAAACTCACATCAGGATGCATAACATTCTTGGAAAGACCTCTGTTAGTTCAAAATTCGAACCTAGAAGCTCTAACCATGATCACCTGATCTCATTAGAACAAGTGCTCATTGGCTTGCGTGGTTGATAAGTTCAATAATTGACCCTTACAAAACGTGTGGGAAACCATCATTTTTTATTTCCTTTTCTTGAAATAATTTGTAAATATTAACATCTTCAACAAAAGTTGTAAAGGGCATATAGATAAAAACAACCAGCTAACTAACAACACCATTATTCTTATATATAATTTTTTGTTTTACATGTATTTGATAAATACTTTATGTTGCGTGTGGTAGGTCAATGAATATATATACAATTATATAATGTTGTTCCACTATCCTTACATAATAAAGTACAAATTAGCATTCACAAATCAGAAGCTAGTTGTTTACCGAAGTCCCTATTTTCTATTTCTTTACATTTAAGATTTTTTTTTTCTTTGAACGGCCATTATATTTTTATTAACCAATGTAATTAAAGCAAGCTTTACGTTATTTAACTTCACTCTCCCTTTGAATTTCAATAGTACGTGATATATCATACGTATGTCGGAACTTTATAACAGTGTATATATATACTGGCTTAAAACCCGTGTATTACACAAGATTACATAACCAATACTTAAAACTTTTTATAGACTCATTGCATACATATATTAAGTTACTACGTTGTAAACACTCAAAAAATAAATGTTTGACACGTTTATAACTATAAATATGCTTTAAGATTTTAAAATTATTTAATAAAAACTTTTTAAATATAAACTTCTTAAATTTAGTTGATGATTATATAAATTACAGAAACGTTAAATTTAAAATTTAAACAGAGTAAGCACAGTGTAGAAACAGAAAACTAATCTATTGTTGATCAAAGCTTTCTATTCCAATCAAGATGATATCACAATACAATCAAAATCCGAATCATAAGTGTTTGCTCTTCTCAGAGAATTCTATTGGATTACGCATATCTTTCTCTACAAGTGAGTTGACTATTTATAGTTAGTTAGAGTGGGGCCCATTGGTGAAGAAGGCATGTGCACT
Source organism: Stevia rebaudiana (assembly GCA_009936405.2). NCBI lineage: Eukaryota > Viridiplantae > Streptophyta > Magnoliopsida > Asterales > Asteraceae > Stevia > Stevia rebaudiana. The sequence continues at coordinate 457,835 of WOUH02000003.1, read as the reverse complement.
ACCAATGGCCCGGATGCGTGTTGCTTTCTGAAGGTCTCTGGATTTCTGCCACGTGTCATTAGTTTGTTATAGCTTTCCCGCCTTTTTCTTTCATGCGTCGAGTCGTTTTAGTTTGGGGTTTTCCGGGCGGGTTTTATCCGTTTTACTTACTATCCTCTATAACGGGTAATAAAATGAATTGGTGAAAATGGTTCATTACCATTCCATTGTCATGTTTGTTTACAACCAGTAATGAGATAAATTACTACTTCATATTGTTTGAGAGGGAGGAAGGAAGAGTTAAGGAATGTAACACAATTAAAGGGACGGGGCATTGTATTGATCATTAGTCAAGTCATGGTTCTGGCCATGAGTTAGTTTTTGAGTCGGATATGGATTGGGTCATGGTTTGGTTTATGGGTTAGTTTATTGGTTGGGTTATGGTTTGGGTCATGAGCCGGTTCATATTTTTGTGTTGGATCGTGGGTTGGTCATTATCGGGTTGTGGGTTGGGTTATGGTTTAGATCATAAGTCGGTTCATACTGAATCACAAGTTTTTGTTATCTTTAATACGAGTTTAATGAAACTATATTAATACAAGTTGCCTCGTATGTTTTTTTAATATTACATACATGTATAATATACTTGCATTATACATAAATTTATAGATACATCAAAAAACTAAAAAAAAAATTGATGAAATATTTAAAGAAAATGTGTGAACTATATGAATTATCAAATATTATATATGTAGAGTATGACTACATTATGTCATATTGCATATATGTAATATACATAAATAGATGAATAAAAAAATAAATAATTCGTTTTAAGAAACGTTGATATGAATTCAAATAAATTTGTGAATTATTATCATATTACATATGTGTAATATGTCACGCTGCATATATTGTGCAATTATACAAATATACATAGTCTCGTTCCATTTAGGATGTAGTTTTTTTAATATAGCTTTGTTATTATCGTATTAAAGATAAAAAAATATTATTTTATTGAGCATTCATTTTAAAAAAGTCTAATGTAAGAAATCAGAAATGTTAATAAAAATTAGTTGTGTCTTTTAATTCTCACACAAGTGTTCGTAAATGAGCCTTCATGTATTCATGATGGAGTTTTTTGCTTTGTGTATTTAATTTGTTGATCGAGTTTGTCTTTGGGCTTTTAGCTTTCTGATGATTTTTGGTGTACCAATTTTTGTTTGGTTTATATCTAATATCTTGTTAGTTGAGGTGGAATAAAACTTTTAACCGTTCAAAAAATAGACATGCTTTAAAATTCATATGACTTTTCCTCTTACTAGTGAGTACTAAATCAACTCGTTTATAACAGGGAAGGAGTCGTCCCATGTATCCCCATCTTTCCCCACTTTCACGTCAGCAACACATCAACTTTCTCTGGTTTTCCTTTTTTGCGTTGTGTCGTCCCACTTCTTTCCACTTTATCAATTGCCCATATTTTCCCCTCTTTTTCTTCTCTTCTCTCTACAATAGGTGAGGTCATGTGTGTACTCCCTGTCCCGAACCCGAGAGAGGGGTGGTATTCGGTATTCCCGGTTGGTAACCTCCTTTCCCTAACATTTCCCATAGCCCACTCTGAATGGCATAAGGAGGTAACCCCATGACTTTCTTAAGGGGAGGTCATGAGTTTTAGTCTTAATTGATTCATTTTTATGTGATCTATGGCTTTTATTACAGTGAGCCTTTGATGATGGATTTCCCCTAGAATGATGGGTGGCCCAGATCACAAGTATTGTCTATGTTTGTAGACGTAACCTTTTGTAAATGACTTTACTCGGATGAGAGCATTCACATTTGGTTCTCTATAAATTATGTGAGTGAAATCTTTATATTATAGAGATACTATAATAGTGGTTGTGAGTAGGAAGATATAGAGAAACTGATGAAACTAGTAAATATAGAGAAACACTGTTCATCAAAGTAAATTGGAGAGAGAAAAAAATAATGATAAAGATATAAAAGTATTATTTAATTAAATATGAAAGAGAAAAAAAATATTATTAAATGGAATAGGAGAGAGAAGGTAGTGATAAAGGTATAAAAAAATATTACTTAATTGAATTATAGAGAGAAAATGTAGTGATTTTTAGTGAATTATAGAGATAAAGATGATGAAATAGATGTGAATGCTCTGACTGGGCTTAAAAAAGATTGGTTAGCCAGTCAAACAACAATAACATTCAAAAACAAAATTAGCATTTCGTCTTAGAATTGGAAAAGTGGGTATCTGGTAAATTTAATGCTAGAAATCTACCCATGAAGCTCCAACCATCTTTCATAAATATACACCTGCCATAATCATACTACCAAAGCATTAACTCACCTTGGTTTGTCTTTTGGCGGTTTCACATAAAAGATGTAGAATAAATCACTGCGTTGTACATAAAAAAATTTCAGTATAATACTTATAACGATTAAAAGACGTAAAGTTGGTTACTATATCATTATATTACTAGATTATAGCCTAAATTATGTAATTCTATAATGATCATAAGATATTTGTCCTCATAGTGGGCTCAATACTTTTGAGGGCATAAAGCGAATTAATAAAATGGGGCCGGCCCTTTTGATAGAGTATATAAAACCTTCCTTTTAACCATTCTTGGGACCGGAACTAATAAAATTTGAAAGTTTATCGTTGAAAGAGTTAAAAACAATTTTTTTGTCATACAATAAAACTTTTTTTGGCATAGAATATAATTTGGGGTTATTTTTAGATTAAATATATTTTTCAAGCTTTGGTAGATGCAAACTGTTTAATAAGACTATCATAATCATTTTTTTAAAATCTTTTTCAATTTTCAAAGTTGCTAATCCATTTAATCTTTCTTGTGACATATAGATTTTAAATAATTTTATAACAATTTTAATTTAAAGAAACTTCGTCCCGTTAAAACAACAGTTATAGAAATACTTAACATATCCTTTAGATAATATAAGCATTTGGAAAAGAATTTAGCTTTCTGATATAATTTAATATATTGACAAGAGAGTCACATTCTATAATAATTATGTGTCTTAAATTTTTAGTTCCTCTAATAACTCGAGACCATTAATGTATGTGCTAGAATCATGTTTTAATAATTTTCTAATATACAAGTCTTTTTAAATTATCATCAACAAACAATTTGATTTTTAACATTTTTATACTAATTAGAAAACCAAAATTAGACTCAGACTCTCTGTAAATTGCTCAAACCTACTTTTAATTGAAGAAAGAGTTTGATCTACAACATAAAGAAAGTAATCAGTTTGAATAATTCAATAGGAGTTGTTATTGTTTCGTTATCCGCATTTTCATCGTTTGTTTCTACGAGCCATTCATTTTACACAAAAATTAGGTTCTATATCCATTGATACAGCTAGTTCATTAACAGCCAGTAAAGCCTTTTCAAAAGCATTTTCTCTATAATCTTCAAAAAAATAAATAAGGAAATTTAAGTATTTTATATCATCATTAATACACATATCTTTTCTTGGAAGCTCTTACTAACTATATTAATAGCAAACAAAATTTTATACCATATAACCATTTGTAATAAAAAATTCAAAGTTAAATTCATATTCAACTAATGAGTTAGCCTCACTTTTAACTTTATTATCAATCGTATCTTCATCATAAATTGCATATAGTGCATCTCTTATTTTAGGTACTTGTAAACTAATTTGTGTAACATTATCTATGCGACTTTCCCAACGGGTTTGTGATAAGAGTTTAACAGTATATGTTTTTATATGATCTTTTATTATCTTCCATCTTTTAGGTGATGATGAAAATAGTGTATAAAGACGATGTATCACTCCAAAAAGATCACTAGCTTTTTGACACGAGTTAGCCATATCACAAAGTACTAAATTTAAATATATGACAACCGCATGGAGTATAAAATGCTCTAGGATTAATATCTAACAAACGTTATTGCACTCCTTTATGTTTTCCTTTCATATTAGATCTTTATCATAACCTTGTCCTCTAACATTATATATTTATTAACTTTTTCAATTGTATCATCTACTTTTTAAAGTTCTATAAATTTTTCTTTTACTTCTATGTGAATTGATGAAATATCTATACATCTTAGCATTACTAACATTTGTTCTTCATGACTTATATCGAGTGTACAATCAAGTATAATCGAAAAATATTTAGCTTTTTTAGAGCATTCACATCCCGTTCTTCATCCTACTCTTTATAATTCACTAATTATTACCTTTTTTAATTAAATAATAATTTTTATTCTTTAATCATTATCTTGTTCTCTCCTTTACTCACAACCACTATTAAAAAGTATTAATGAAAAATAAATAGGGAACTCTACACCTCAAATTTTCTTTTCAAATTTACAAATTTTTTCACAACAACTCTCAGATTTTCTCTCCTCCATTCACAACCACTCTCAGTCACTTTCTAAATTAAACCAAACTCACTTACAACTTTTTTAAAGAATGGGTTGTGAATGCTCTTAAGTTTTTTTAAAATTCGGCTTTTAATTTCATGTGCTAATAAACTAATAATTTTGTTTTGTATATTGTGTCTAAGATAATGATTAAACATTTCTTTGTTCTTTATTTTTCTAAGATGTTCTTGCATTATTGGGTCAAATTCAGCAATCATCTCAAGAAAAGCTACAAATTACCATTGTTTTCTTCATGAATTTTTTTATTTTCTCCACGAAATGCCAAAAATTTTTTGCCAAGAGTTTTTACAAGGGCAATAATTCTTGTTAGTACATTTCTCCAATATTCTTTTTCTATATTTATTTGATCTTGAACTTGTTTATCATATTGTTTAATTTAATGCTTGTCTATAACTCAATCCAAGCTCTCATCTTAATAATATATTTATTACTTGTTTCATGTTTTTTTAATTTTCTAGAAACATTACATTTTCTAACTTAGCTTTACACTTTTTTCTATCAAATAATTTCATAGACATACAATGTTTAAACGGTGTAACTTTAAGTCGATCAAGAAATTGCTATTTCTGGTACACATGAAAGAATTGTTAAACACCAAACATCAGGATATAAAATGTTTTGTACATATATAAACTCTCCCATTAAATCATTAAAACTTGTAGCCATTTGTCTTGACAAAGATCAAGACAGATAACTACCGCACAATATTCACAATTTCCATTGGATAATAATGTCAAACATCGAACACTCTACTCACATTTCTTATACATGATGAACTATTTACCATTTTCTAAAATTGTTCAATGTACTATACTTTATATAGTAAAAGTGTTTTGTATCATTATTGTCAATATATATGAACACTTCTACATTATTATTTACTAAAATATTAAAACTCGCGTTAAACATACTTGTAAGCACATTGAATAGAATCGTGACACTTGCAAAGCATATTACTTCAAGTCTTCAACCATATAATATATCTAACTTAATCAATTAATCATACAACCCTGCTACACAACGTAGCTAAAAATATTTCCCGAAAACAGATTCGACCATAAAGATAATAAAAAAAATAATTAATATTTAAAGCTTGATAACTCAAAACTGTTGCATGTTCTATATCTAACTTGTTGACATCTTATCTAATTAACCATGAGTTTAACTAAGAGTCTTTTTTGGGTTAAGTTACATAACCATGCAAAAAAGTTAGTTAAGATGGTTTCCTCCACATCTGTTCTTGGTATTTAGCATTTGCGTCTTCGGGTCGTTCATGATTACACTTTCGACAAACGACATTTCCAGCATAGTTGAAGAAATCACACCTTAAACAAATTTAATCCAAAATACATTAGACCTCAAAAACCTAAATACATGTGGGATGTTTATGTCTCTTAAAAAAAGAATTTTTTGGCATTTTCAATATACCACAATATGAGATTTAGAATTTACTTAATTTTAATTTTATCTTTTAGTAAATTTATTTAGTTTTTTTTTTTTTTAAATTAAATTTGATTTTTTAGATTTTCATTAACTTAGAATTTTTAAATTTATTTAATTTTAGACAAATGCACAAATGGGCATTGTGGGTTGATATTATTACAAGGTTAATCCCCACAATTGTTAAAAACTAACGGGCGTTAACGATAGAGACTAAACTTGCAACCATCTAAGAAATAATGAGTTAAGTGTAGGTTTCGTCCCTGAGGTTTGCAGAGCTTAACAATTTCAATCCACCCTCAACAAAAACCATCCCTAACATTTCACGTATTAACAGTTTCCGTCCCTAACGTTTCAAATCTTAACAGTTTTCATCACTAACGTTCAAGTTTTTACAAATTTCTTTGAAAGGTTTAGGGACGATAATTGTTAAAACTTGAAACATTAAGGACGGAAACTATTAAAGGTGAATTGAAACTGTTAAGTCTTGTAAACCTCAGGGATAAATACTACAGTTTACTCAACAATAATTAGACTACGTTTAAGCTTGCAATATGATGAAACCACTAGGACCATTTGTGCAACTTTCTCTTGTATACAGTTAAAACCATATAGCAATAACTAAACATAAATATATACAGGGTGTTTAAAGTTGTAATAACCCGCTAATTAGTTGTTTCAGTGTTTAACAAATTCTTCATTTTATGAAATTAAATAAAAACGGGACTTACGAGGGGCACTCCCATTCTCCAGCATTTAATTGTCTTTTGGGTCGGTGTTCTCGGCAACGTAAACACTTTGTGTTGCTCGCAAAATTCATAAATCGACACCTAAAGATAATATAACAAAAATCATGGGTTAAATAAAAATTTAATTATGATTACAAATATGTCACATTACAATTTGAATCGCTATCCATCAGCACTATATGCTCCATTGGTTATACAAAATTCCATTCGTTATGCCCTTTTTGATAAGGATGACAATGATCGTGAATTTCATGTTTTATACGATCGTGAGCTTGATGCAACTTGATGCATTTAACACTGCAATCCCATAAAACCTAATGTACACTTTTATTCAAAAAAAAAATGTTTAAAAATTTAGTACTTTTGGATTATCTTTTATTATGGATTATTTTATTATGTAATACTTTTAATTTATTTTTTAGTTGAAGTTGTATTATGTTGTAATCATAGGGTTAAGTAGTAAACCCGGTTTAACCATCGGTCCAACCCTGTACAACCGGTCGAACCATTTTCGAACCCAAACCAATAGGGGTTAAAAACTTGTTTTTAAAACACTGGTTAAACTTATGTAACACTTTTATCTTTTATGTGTATGTGTAAATTCACATGCATTTGATAATTGGAATTTTACTCCACCGTAACAATTGAACACCACAATAAAATCCAGACATGTGCAATATTGTTAAAGTGGTGTAAAATTCCAAACGGATGTGATTTTACATACACACATAGAAAAATGAATTGCTCTTGACGGGTTATCGCGGGCTAAAGCAATTACAGTGGGATATTACAAATCCTCTTATCATATATATGTGTGTGTGCGTACGTATACACACACACATACACGCTCATAGAGATGCATATATTACTTACTCTGGGCAATTCCAGTCTCCTTTCTTCATTTCAATATCATCTGTTGCAACCCTTTTAGGTCCCTCAGTTTTGCATTTCAAGCACCGAATGTTTCTAGAAAAATTCATAAAATTGCACCTGAAATAAAATTAAAAAGCATTTTTGTCGTCAAATAAACGAATCTATAGGTGATAATTGAGGTGCATCAAGTGGTTACTTTAATGTACAAATATATAAAACTTGGATTCTCAAACTGCATATTTGTATTAATTAGTCAATAACCACATAAAATTCGGAAACAAAAATCATTTATTTATTTTGACCCGTGTTTTAGTGAATTCACTACTAAATAATGAAGTTCATAGTATAAATGCAGCAACATGTTGCCAAATTGACAACTTATGTTATTAATATTAACTAATATGTTAACTCGAAATTCGACTACTAAAATGATTATTAAGATCACTAAACAGGTAAAATGATAGCTTCATACCATCATTAAAGAATTGTGCTTTTCCTCAAAAATCAAAATTTATTCAACGCATAATATAAAAATAACTGAAGAAGGTGATATGATCAAATTGAACGCTTTAAAACCATAACACCTAATTTAACTTACTGAGGACAAATCCAATCGCCTTTTTTCATTTCAACATCTTCATCACCGGCTTTTTGAGGACCATCTTCATTGCATTCACGGCATTTTTTATTCTTAGCAAAATTCAAGAAATTACACCTGCAAATAAACATTGAAACTTTTTATGACAAAAGAATCATAAGTCAGCTATTAAAGAATTAACATTCATCTTATTCCAGCATTCAGTGAACAAATTTCAGATGCCTCATAAGTCATAATAATAGCATTATAGAATTAACAAACATTTGTATCTTTAAAAGTAAATCAACATTAGAAAAGATTTAAACATATACTCACTTGGAACACATCCAATCTCCTCTTTTCATTTCAACATTCCGTGATGAATCACGTTCGTTCAATTCAAAAGATTGCGCCTTTCGGGCAACAGGTGCATCTGGTTTTTGCAATTCAGGGTCAACTCGCGTGTCACTAAGATCGGTCAACTCCAAAAGTAATTTCTTTGCAGATGCTTCAACAACTTCTGCTCCTAAAGGCTTCTTATCAGAATCAACAACCGGAACAAGTGCATAATTTAACAAAATTCTCACAACATCTACCGTTCGTGCACCCGATTCAACATCTTTTAGTATAACATTCGCCCTATCGCACGATCCTCGAAAGACACAAACACCACATGCCTGTAATTAAGATGGAAAGTTTCTCAAATTAATCACAAAAATATGTTTTTAAATGCATATTAGCATATATTAATTGGTGTTAACAAGAATTTACATCTGCTTCATCAAGTTGTAGATGTGCTCTTAATCGTTTCCCTGAATTAACAGTCTTTCGGTTGATATTAGGGCAACCTTTTTCTACAATAGTTTGAATATCTTGTATTGATAATGACCTACATTGCAATTGAATTGATTAGTTGCAGGTATCGGTAATTATCAAATTGATTTTAAAGGATCGATGAACATTAAAATCAGGCCCCAAATAACTTAGATTTTCAAATATTATAACATATATGTGGTTCATCCAATTCTAATTTCTTTAGTGTTCAATTAATTAACAACGATTTGCTTACTTGAACAAATCGAATCGATCACGACCAAAACTGAGGCAAGCATCCTTAAGAACGCTCATATCTTTATAGACCGCAACGTCATTTCCCCGTTCTTGATTAATGTAACCTTTGGCCTTCAACCGGTCGACGAAAGTCACCCACTCCGGCCACGGATGTTGTTGAGAATCTACGGTGGTTTCACCGGCGGCAGCGGTGGTGAGTGTGTGATCATCGGCTATCACGGAAGCGGAGGAAGATGAGCAGAGGCGGAAGCGTAGGGGTGTGGTAGTTCGAATTGCACGGAACGAGTGGAGGTTGGCGGCGGCGACGGCCGTTACGGTGGCATTGGGTTCGAACAGAGAGAAGAATCTTGTTACAGCTGCTGCCATTTTTGTTGAGGAGATGAGGGTTTTGTCCTACCTTTGAAGGGTTTAAGGTGAGCATGCTGATGTTAAGGGCAATATAGACTTTGTAAGGTTTCACAAGCTAGTCGAGCCGAACATGAGCTTACTTTAACTCGGTTTTTATTTGAACCGAGAGTTTGGTTCGTTTTGGATTTGAAAAATCAAGCGAGATGTGAATGCTCGAACCAAATTCGGTTCAGTTTTAATGTGTTTAAAGTTAAAATTTTGTCAAAACTCGAATTATTACTCATTTAAAGTTTTAACCTAAAGTCAACAACTTAACAAAAAAAACTACATAAAAATAAGTTCAATGAAATACAAATTTACAATGCAAATTATGTTTTAGCTCAAACTCAACTATAAATAATTCTCATTTTAAATCATATGCACCAAGTCACATCTATGCTATTTGCCTATAAGACTCTGGTATACGCGTTATGGGGGCGTGGGTGGCCCCTATAACGCCCCCTCACCGCCCCGGGGTGACGTTATTGGAGCGTTTTTTGTGCTGGCGTGAGTGGGGTGCAGGCGTTGTGAGAGTTGAGTGATTTTTTATTTTTTTTTTCCTTTTTTTTTCAACTAATCAAAATATTCCACATCACCCTTCTACCAATCACAAAACACCACATCAACACCCTACTTTTTACCTACTCAAGCCCCCACTCACCCCATGCATTTTCACCCTTCCACTCACTCACTTTACTCAGTCTCTCTCCTACGTGGCATGCCACTCAAGACTCACTCAAGCCCCGTATACCGCATAGTCTAACTATTGATTTCATGTTTAGCATCAATTAGACAACTTTTTATACACTTGTTGACTGCTTTCAAGTTCCAACTGTAAATATTTGTAAAAGTTTTGCCTAATTGTATCATTAAAACAAAGGTACATTTGTACTACCTTTATCAAAAATTTTCACTAAACTTGGTAACCACTTGTTGAGTGCTTTGAAATACATATCTCACAATTAACATTAAAAAAAAAAGTCAATTTACACCTTAAATTTCTTTATATATCGCATAGTTCTTAAATAACAAATTTTACTGTTTTGCAGACAACTTGTCCTGTACTGCATTAACTTCGCTTGAAAAAGTTGACTTTTGACATACACGTAAAATATGTTGTTATTTAGCTGATGAGAATGGCCTATGGCGTATTCAAATAATAAATTGGGTATAAAAGAAGAAAAATAGAAACATGGGCAGCACCAAGAGAGTAGGAGTGCAGACACAAAGCAAAAGAAGAGTGAAATAGAAAACCCCAAATTCGTCACTTCTTGACCTATGTTCAGTGTTCGTTCATTTCCCGGAGAGTCAACTGTTGGATCGTCCTCATTTTTGGACAGCGTCTTCATTACATTGGGGCGACCTTATCCAACGGTTGAATTGTGTGCAGTACGTCTGGAAGTCGGGTTTTGGAACCCCTGTTCGCTGCTGTCGTTTTTGGGTGATTTCTTTCCTTTTGTCTTTGATTTAGTTCCATATGCTTGATGTTATGTATTCCAAGTGTATGATGATTGTTGTATGCCTCTATGCCCTCTAGTATACCTAGAGAAGACTTTGTATTGCTCTTATTTAGGTGACAGTGGATTTTAAGCGGCTCTAGTAGTCCCGTGGTTTTTTACTCTCGCGTTGAGAGGTTTTCTACGCTAAAATTTCGGTGATACTTTGTTGCATTGGTATTCCTATTTGTTTATATCATCACAGGTTCAATTTGGGTCGGGAAAAGGTTGGTCAAACGATGATAATTTCGCATTTGTTATTTACCGTTATGACCCGATTGTGTTTTTTCCATCAAAATAATGGTTTGATCACATATGTATCTAGATATGTGTATGTAAAATTGTAAAGTATATATATATGTATCTTCAGAAGCCGAAACAAGCTAACATTTGCTTGCGCTCCGTTCGTTTACAAATTGATTCAAGCCACTAGGTTTGTTTTCTAAACAAGCGTTTCAAGTTTTGAGCTGGAGGTTTATCTGGAAGCAGACTCTTTATCTCACAATAATAGGTGAAGGTTTGCCTTCCTCTCATACATCTCAGACAATATTGATTTAGTGAGACTTTACGGGGTAGGTTTGTTTGTTTCGAGCTTTTTTCGATCGAGTTTCCGCACGTTCTTTGTTGTAGCGTTTCACGTATTTGCATATCATGAAAGAGCTAGCTAGCTTGCAATTTGACTCACATAATATAAATTTATTAGCTAAAAATGTTTATTTTTTATAAATTAAAGTTCTAATTGGATGACGTTACAAAAGTTGTTTATTATCTCTAGGCAACCTTATTGCAATAGATATTTTCTTAACATCAAACGTATTAGTACTAGAGAGAAATGATAACTCCAACAATTTCTTTGTTCTCCGCGCTTCCTAATTTCCATAAATCAGTCACTTCAATAGCCTTCGATGGTTATACGGGTATCCAAAATACAAACGAGATGGGAGTTGCCGGTGTGTTGGGCGCTGCTTTGCTATGCGCTATTCATACTGCTACCGTAGAAAATATTAGATTATAAGTTAGAATATAAATCATATTATTATTGTTGTATATTTATTTAGTGCAGATTAAAAACTTCAGGGGCTGTTCTATCATTATGGTAAACCTAAACCGATGTTTACGGTTATTGGCGCCAGATGATAGAAACTACCGCCATATATGGGAGATTTATCAATCCATTCCTGAAATTTGTTATATAATAATTTTTATATATTAAACAGTTTATGTAAGAAAATG
>WOUH02000003.1:413088-432181 GCA_009936405.2 Stevia rebaudiana | reverse complement strand
CGAAAGCTGAGCGTCTTTAGTATGTATGCTAGATTGACGGCTCAAGGTGAAAGCAGCAGGGCAGGAGCGTATGGATGACATTGGTGTAGGCTGCTTAAGGATGGCATCGGATGCTGAAGACTAGTAGTTAGTCTTGTAAATGTAATAGTTTGGCATTTTGAATGTAACTCTTAACCTTTTAATATGAATGAATAAGTCTTCCGCTATAAATCTCTGTTTGATCATGTGTTCTTGTGTAAATCCAAATGTGACTGGATCCTGGGAATTTAGGGTGTCACAATGTTGGTGTCTTTCGACCGCTAGAAACAACACAGATTCTCGAGGAAGCAAGCCATTGTGAAGGATGTTTTCAGCAATACCAGGACGTTGGGATTTTTATGGTTCAAAAGTAGGACTAAACACAAAGACACAAAATAGATAGATTGGTATAAATTTGTATTTTTGTAGTTTTTCTTTATTCTTGTCCCTAGCCCGGTGATGGTTTCTATTGAAGTTGATGTTTAAAAGAAAAAAGAAAAATTCTTTAACTCTTGGACTCAGGAAAGGGACCCGTTTTTTTTACCACTTCTTCTCCTCTACTTTCATTTTGCTTTCTAAAATGAGACTCGGGATTCGGTAACGTTAATAAAAGGCATTACTTTAAAAGATAAAGATTAAGTCTTGTGAGGGAAAACCGATTGGTGTAATTTTATTAATATGTAATTTTCTTTTCTTGTTGTTTGTTCGCCTAGCCCGGTTTTCGGGTTAGTGGTTTTTATAGAAGTTCAATTTAAAAAATAAAATAAAATATGTTGAGAAGTTTAATTGGCCCAAGTTTGGCGTTAAAAAAAGAAATTACTGTAAAATAATCAACTTTATGGACAGACCATTTGGCATACATGGGATTGGTGCTGGCATATATTATGAGCAGCCGAACCGTTTGAAATTCCAATTCAAACACAACTCAACACTGCTTATAAAGTTAGTTTGTTATTCAGCATCATCCCATCTGAATCTACTAAAAGCAGCAACGGTTCCAAATACAAAGGTACGATTTACTTGCTCACGGTGAGTCGGTGATATAATGGAGTTAATCTGTCATTACTTTAATCGATTCATATATATATTCCTTGTTCACCTGTTCGGCTTTTGTTAAGTGAATTATTGTTCTGTCGGTGTTTATATTTATAATTCTCGCTGATTGTATGCAGTGCTTGTTTATTTGTATAAGTCGGTTAACCTAGCTGTGTGCACAATGCTTCTCAATTGTTAATTAAAGTAATATTTTAGTTGCACATTACCCTTGTTATGTAGATTCAATTCCATGTTTCTAATATCGTAGTTAACATGTTAATTGTTAGTTATTTCATCTTATGTATGTGAAATAACATTTAGGTTTCTTTGATTACTTTTTATACTTGACAATTGACATAGTTTATTGCCATTTTATATATGCTAAGAAGATTATTGATTTAATTTACATGAGTTTGAACTTTTGTTTGCTTTGTACATGCTAAAGTGAACGATGATGCTAAGTTTGAATGAAAAAGAAAGATCTCCCATATGATTTAATGGCAAATATACTCAAGAGAATTGGTATGGTTGACATACTTGAAAATGCCCAGAAAGTATGCGCGTAAAATCTGCAAAGACCCTGCTATGTGGAAGGTCATTAATATGAACGACATACTAAGTTCATATTGGAAACTTTCAACTGAAAAGATGTTTAAGGATGCTATCTATAGATACCAAGGCAACTTACTAAAACTTTCAATTGAAAAGATGTGTAAGCATGCTATCGATAGAAGCCAAGGCCAGTTGCTTGATATCACCCTTGTTGAAGTTGATGATGCTGATCTTTTTTTGTATGTTGCTGATAGGTATGATGCATTAACTTTTAGTTTCTTTCATCACATTGTCTTGATTTGTTTTCTCCACAAATTATAAAGCATGAACAATGTCTTTTCTTTTAGTTTGGTTTACCATCAAGCATGAATTGTGTATTATTTAATAAACATCCTCTTAAGATCCGTCATGAGTTAAACTACTGGCTATATTTTTGTTTTTCAAATAATTTTTATGATCATTTTAGTAAAAATACAAAGTCTGAAATAAAATGAGTGTGATCCAATCTTATCTTAAATTAAGTTTAATTAAACCCATTTTTTTCATACTTGTTTTCTCTTCTGGTTTGTTGTATTCATTTGAATATTATCTTTTTTGTTGTTTTGCTCCTCATTTTTTTGCTGTTTTTAGCCTTGATTTTTGATGTTTTACTTTCTATTTAGCTATTTGTTCTGTTAGTTCATTGCACTTTCTATTTCCCATCAATATGAAACCAGCAAAATGAAAAAAGAAGAATCTGATAACCATAAAACGGTTGATTAAATGTATGGAAATCAAGAAAACTTGAAGTTCAAAATACTTGAAAAAACTCAAAAAAGCAAAGAGATGAAGAAAGACTAAAAAAAAACGATTCTTACTATTTTTTATTACAATGGATGAAATTGTCCATTACAAATCATAAGAAAGAGAAATAGAAAATTGAAAGGCTCGTTATGAAAAGAAGCAAGGCATGAAGCATTAAAGGTTTTCTTGGAGTTCATATTATTGATCGTCAAGTATTGGATGAATGTTCATGTATTTAAAGATATTTGTAACTGATGTTGCTTTATCTCAAACGAAGAGATTGAAACTATTGGCCAATATTGCCCATTGCTAAAAACACTCAAATTAAATAAAATATTACCCAGAGTTCCATTTCTGGTGGTGTTTACCAATGAGAGAGAGAGATAAGATTGCGATAGCTATTGGGCACAACTTACGTGAGCTAAGGCACCTTGAACTCATTGGCAACGACATGACAAATATCGGGTTGCAGGTGATTATGGATAACTGTCATCAACTTGAATCTCTTGACTTGCGTGGATGCTATTACCTTACTAATGGATATGTAGGCAAAAGATGTTCTCAACATATTAAACATCTTAAACTTCCCAATGATTCTCTTGAAGGCTTTTCTTATCTTTTTGAACAAGTCAGTGTACCATCTGACGATGACGATGACGATTACTATGATGATTCCTATGATGATTCCTATGACGATTACAAGCATTTTAACGATTACGACTCTTTTGACGAATATGGCCATTGTGATTGGGATTGATGATCGGTTTGACAAAAAAGTTAGTAGGTGTAAAGATCTTACCTTAATAATTAGTTTAATAAAAATGTACACATGTAAATGGTGCATCTGAATTCATCTGATGGTACTAATTTTGGCTTGTTTATTTTGTAGGTGCAGCTTTTCTTGCAAGAACATCTTCAGTTTGGCTTTTCTTGTTTAACTCTAATTAAAAAGTATTATGTTGTTTCTTTTTTTAAATTTGTGAAAGACTAAAAATGCTTTGACGCTTAATGTTTTGATGAAAGGAGTGATTTATCTTATCTTGTATTCTCTTTTGTTTTTTAAGATTTCAAAGCAATGTTAGTCTAATTGGCCTTTTAGTCTTAACAGTAGATTTAATTACTTTGGTAGCTGAAAATATTAAGTGTATATTTATGAGTATATAAAAAGAGATAATCTGTTGAAAATTGGAAAAGAAATGATAGTGTATAAGGGTGTTCTTTGTTATATAGTGAGGTACAAATATTCTAAGAGTTATATATGATTTATCGGTTCATTAATATAAACATAGTTGGTTATTGATTTTAACAAGTGGTAATCGATATTTATAATTCATGCAGCCGAGTATATTTATCTCTTAGTATTGCATAATTTGTTAAAAAAATAAAACTTTGGTTTAAAAATGGTTATATTG
Source organism: Stevia rebaudiana (assembly GCA_009936405.2). Taxonomy (NCBI): domain Eukaryota; kingdom Viridiplantae; phylum Streptophyta; class Magnoliopsida; order Asterales; family Asteraceae; genus Stevia; species Stevia rebaudiana. Next base: position 428,381 of record WOUH02000003.1, on the reverse strand, counting down.
GTTAAAAACCAAAACCTAAACGACTTTATAATCAATGAATTGCTAGTAGACTTTATATGGCGTCAAACACATAAATTTAGCTTGTTGACCATATCTAGCATATTACGCCTTACGCCCGGGTTTCTGACACGGCCTTGAATACAAAACGCGAACCTGTAATAGTCTATATAGAATCTTAAACCTCATACAACAAATAACTTTTGAGCCAAGGTTCAGACTAAGATGCAAACAAAAAGATCGTTAAAACAATTGTTTTTTTGAACCGAATGAAAACATCAACAAACCTTATTTAGATCATTTTAGTACGCAAATGTGATCTCGGGGCAAATTATGGATGGCCATATAAACTTTATGATATTTTTTTTATTTTAGCATTGTATTTTATTCTTTCTTAATTTATGTATTTCTTTTGTAATTTAATGAAATATTATTAGTTTTTCTTTTTAATATAGTAAGTACTTGAATACTTGGCTAACCCATTTCAATAAAGATTAAGTAATTTAAATAATTTTAATGTGGCAGTTTTTAAGGTGACAGAATTCACCCCGCCCTCTAATTTGACTACATATTATTTACCAAAACATGTTAAAAGGAAGAATTTTTTTTACCGAATAATCGTGGGCGTAAAGCTCGGGATATTTTTCAAAGATTTGAAATCAATCGTATGTTTGTGGCAACCGACGCATCCGACCATACCCACGTTATCTGCTATATATATCCAAACCCCCAATCCCTGAAACCGACATCACAATATCAATTTCAAATCCATTTGGGAGGCGTCTTGATAAACGCCCCTTCGAATATCTTTCAAACCCTACATTTCCGATCTCGTTTTCCATCATTTTTCAAAGAATCGACGATGAGAGAGTGCATTTCTGTTCACATCGGTCAGGCCGGTATTCAGGTTGGCAATGCCTGTTGGGAGCTTTACTGTCTCGAGCACGGAATTCAGGTATTCATTGTTTTCTAATCAGATCTACGGTTTTCGTGTGTTATTTTGATGGATTTTGACTCTAGGACGTTAGATTTGATTTGTTTCTAGTTTGTGTTTATCATTTTGATTTTGAATATACCTGATCTGTGATACAGTTTCAGATCTGTGTTTGGACTGCGATTTTGTAATGTAGGACGTTATTTTGGTCGATTATGACCGCAGTACGTTAGATTTGAAGGTCGTTTAATTTAACATGTTACTAGTTGTTGTTCGTTGATTTGAACTGAATTGTGAGTGTTTTTCAGATCTGTGTTGAGATGGTGATTTTATAATGTTTTGTGAAATGATTATGTGAGTGAAAGGATAATGCATTGTGAAATGTTCCTGATCTTAAATGCATGTTTGATGTTTAGATCTACGGTTCATGGTGCATGTTTACACCTATTTAATGAATATGTGATGTTCTTGTGTGGATTTGCTATTCTGGAGGTCAATGCAATTGTTTTGTATGCGTTTTGTTTATAAATACATGATTCATTTTTAGATCTATGGTTCATGATGCTTATTCTTTTGATATACTTGTTTTGCATATGTTTTGATATTAAATATGCGTGTTGTAGAGATGTTCTGGTAGTTTGTTTATGTTCGGTATGCTTGTTTAGAATCTGATAATATCTGTGTTTGACAGCCTGATGGCCAAATGCCAAGTGACAAAACTGTTGGAGGCGGTGATGACGCCTTCAACACGTTCTTCAGCGAAACAGGTGCTGGGAAACACGTCCCTCGTGCTATCTTTGTAGATCTCGAGCCCACCGTCATTGATGAAGTGAGAACTGGAACCTACCGCCAACTTTTCCACCCTGAACAACTCATCAGCGGGAAAGAAGATGCCGCCAATAACTTTGCGCGTGGCCACTATACCAGTAAACACCCTAATCTTTTCTAATCTTTTTAATCATTGTTAAGTTATTAACCACTTAAACATCAATTAGTCCTGATTAAATTGTTTATCTTTCAGTTGGAAAAGAAATTGTTGACCTATGCCTTGACCGCATCCGCAAGCTTGCTGACAACTGCACCGGTCTTCAAGGTTTCTTAGTCTTCAATGCTGTTGGTGGAGGAACCGGTTCCGGTCTTGGTTCACTTCTGCTTGAACGACTGTCCGTTGACTACGGAAAAAAGTCAAAGCTGGGTTTCACCGTGTATCCGTCACCTCAAGTTTCAACCTCAGTTGTTGAGCCATACAACAGTGTGTTATCCACTCACTCTCTCTTGGAACACACCGATGTTTCTGTGTTGCTTGACAACGAAGCAATCTATGACATCTGCAGGCGGTCACTTGATATCGAGCGTCCCACTTACACCAACCTCAACCGTTTGGTTTCTCAAGTGATATCTTCACTAACCACTTCTTTAAGGTTTGATGGTGCGTTGAATGTGGATGTAACCGAGTTCCAAACCAATCTCGTACCTTATCCCAGAATCCACTTCATGCTTTCATCATACGCGCCGGTTATCTCCGCTGAAAAAGCATATCACGAACAGCTGTCGGTTGCTGAGATCACCAACACCGCGTTCGAACCGTCATCTATGATGGCTAAGTGTGATCCCCGACACGGGAAGTACATGGCTTGTTGTTTGATGTACCGTGGTGATGTTGCACCGAAAGACGTGAACGCAGCGGTTGGAACCATTAAGACCAAACGGACCATTCAGTTTGTTGACTGGTGCCCGACTGGGTTCAAGTGTGGTATTAACTACCAGTCACCGACTGTGGTCCCCGGTGGGGATCTGGCTAAGGTGCAGAGGGCGGTTTGCATGATTTCAAACTCTACAAGTGTTGCTGAGGTGTTCTCGCGTATTGACCATAAGTTTGACTTGATGTACGCAAAGAGGGCGTTTGTTCACTGGTATGTGGGTGAGGGGATGGAAGAAGGTGAGTTTTCTGAAGCGCGTGAGGATTTGGCTGCGTTGGAGAAGGATTATGAAGAAGTTGGTCTCGAGTCGGGTGAGGGTGAAGATGATGAAGATGAAGGAGAGGAGTATTGAGTTGTGGGTGACGTGGCAGCAGTTATTTTACTATGACTATTGTGTTGTTTTTTTAGTACTTGCTATTTCATGCATCTTATGCGGTGGTGTTTTTATTATGGTGTTTGTGTTTTAGTTTCAGACATATTGATGGCTTGAAAGCAGCTGTCTCTACTATCTTACGTATTTCCGTATTTGCTATATTTAGTATGAATGGTTGAACGGTTTTTTTATTATGTGATTTTTTTAGTATATTACTATTTGTGAAAACAGATCTTGACCTGTTTGATCTATAAACTGTTGAGATCAAGATCAGGATGAATGTAACCATATAACTAAAACCCAGTTTTTGAAACCATATGAAGAAAGAAAGTAGTCTAACCATCCACGCCCTGAAAAAAAAAATTTTTTGTCTGCCCATCTATCTGTTTGCACTTAGAGTTATTTATTGAATGCTATAGGTCTTGATAGTATGGGTTTTCATGGTTTGGGTTTTAGGTTAAAGTATGAGCCAAATAGTTGGTAGTTGTTTTTGACCATTGTAAACTGTTGAAAACTAAACTCAACAAAACCTAACTGTTACAGTTTGACTTCAGTTTGCTTCACAGTTTTGATTTTTTACACTCCTAAACAAGGTACATAAAGTACGAACAAAATAAAAGAAGCAATAATGTTCCAACTACAACTTAAATGACAGATTCCTTGTATTATTAGGTTCAAATTTCAAGCATTATTTTAACTTACAACAATTAAAAGACCAAATAAAATATAAATAAATAATTGTCCAAAATCTCCTAGTTTGTATTTTATTCTCACTTCTAGCCAGTAGCCACTATCACTTATAACTAACCTAAACCGGAAACTCGGTTCATTCCAAATGAATCGTTTGAACTAATGACACCCATTCATTTTTTAATGACAATTATATGTTTTACACCAACTCTTCTTAGGTGGAGTTCAAATCCTTGACCTTTAAGGAACCTCACTACTTTTACTCAAAACGGCTTTGGTGCTTAACCCAGTGCTCCACTCAAAACGGCTTTGGCGTTGAAATACCTTCTACTTTTGCATTTGTAAAGGTATTGTGTATTCCTTCCATGCACCCTAAACTATTCTAAATTGAGCCAATAAAATTTAGCTACTTCAAACTTGCCCGCAAGTAGCTCATAACCAGTTACATCACTCATTTCAAGTACTCTCACACCAAGATCCAATGGAACTTGTATTTGGGTAATGTCGTATTGGTTCCCGCAAACACTACCCGCCCTTGCTACCCTAAGTGGTGGCGTCGGCGTACCCACAAGTACCCTACTTACTCCATTTTTATGTTGGCAATCACCAAACACCCTTCACAAGTAGCATTTATATGTGAATATTGGTAATTTACTGACCCTGTCCAAAGGGTCCCATGCCTTTCTTGGTCGAACCAAGCAAGCCAACTATTTTTGAGAAGTTTTTCCACATTTTTAGAGCAAGAAGTAGAACAACTAAAAATTTCTTTCTCTTTACGAATAACAAATTCATAATCAAATATAGTTGGGAGACTTTACCCAAGAATTGGGTCAAAAAATGGAAAGATCTGAACATGGGAATAGCTATGATCCTTTTGTTAAGTGTTTTGATTATTCAACTTTGAACAAGCAACACACACTATTCGAAGCTCACTTGTGTAAAAACTTAAACATCTACAATTTTCACGAGTAGGAATACACCAATGTGCCAAGTGAAATCGGCTTAACAATTTTTATGGTACAACTTTCCATTTATTTGAGCTTGAATGTGCTCGCTTAATCGCTTTTTGGTTAATCCCTCTATTTTTCTCCTTAATCCCAATAAAACATCTTTAAGTGTGTGTAGATGTGATTGTTGTATTAAAAAGTTGTAATTAGAGTTTACAACAAGAGAGGGTTATATTCTAACCTATTTTTACATGTTAGTACATCTGACTTTACATGGTTTCTGATATAATCCCTCTATTTAGCACAAATTCATTTTAGAACATCGGCAATTTGGTCATCAATTGAAGGCAAAAAATGGCGTCGGCGATCATAAGGTCTAGTCTCCGGGCGGCTGTTCGTGGCGGTTCTCGCCCGAATCCGGTATCTAAGAGGTCATTCTCTTCCGACGCATCGGCTGAGGAAGAAGCTCGTACGATCTTTCTCTCTTTAATCGTCTATCATATCTGAAAATTTGATGTATCCAAAACCTAATTATTTTGTTTAAACACGCCAGCAATGATTTACAATCGTCAGATTTAAAGTTTCATTATTCTCTGATTCATGTATTTCGATTTCAAATTCGTTGAAGTAGATCGTTGTTCCTATGTTAAATTCCGATTTGGCACTTGCTTTGATTCAAAATTGGGCATGTCTTGTTGATCGCGGTTATAATTTCTTTGTGTATACACAGGTGAAGCTGCAAAATGGGAGAAGATTACTTATGTTGGTATTGCTGCTTGCTCGATTCTTGCATTTGTTAACCTATCTAAAGGTCATCCTCATTTTGAAGAACCACCTGTAAGCTCAAATGTTGTTTTAACAGCTTGATTTCTATCTTGTTTCGAGGAACCACCTAACGATCAGCTCCATTTTCAATAACTTGGTTTTTATTCTTGAGCTCTTATGTGGATTTTTGTTTATTTATGTTTGCAGCCATATCCATACTTGCACATTCGTAACAAGGAGTTTCCATGGGGTACAACTTTCATTTGTTACTATTTATAACTTATCTTATATGTTACATAATTGTGATCCTTGTGTGACAAACATGCTTACATTATCATGCCATAAAACCCATCTGATGTGCTCTTATTGTAAATGCACATAATAATGGTTGTTGAAGTTTACAAGGTACATGAAACAATGGGTTGTTTATAGAGTTAAAAGAACTACTCATGGATCTTGTATATTCTGATAATCTTTTTCAAAAAACATTTTATTTTCTATCACACAGATAGTCATGCCATATTGCCATGCTTCTTTAAAAATAAAAAATTTACATCATATTATTAAATTGTTTTATCGTTTCAGGTCCAGATGGTCTTTTTGAAGTCAAGGAACACCATTGAAGCAAAAAAGCTAGACCTTGTGGGGATAATTTATTTTCAATTTTGTGACAGTTAGTTGGCATTGTCTTTATTTACAAATAAAGAGTTTGTGAATGCTCTGTTATTGTATTTTTGAAAATTTGGTAATATCTTGAACCTATGGTTGGCTTTGAAATATATATCTCTCTTCACTTAAATCAATAAAAAAGTGAAATTACACGATGAGAAATCCTGACTCCATTATTTGAATCAGAGAAAACCAAGGTCCAAAACATTGGTGCCACAAAACATAATAAGAGGAAACACCAATACATACATTAACTCTGCAATACAACACAATAGAATGTAACATTAAAACTTTAATAGATTTTATAACGCGTGTAAAAAAGTAGATTCTACTCTGCAGCTGCGGTATCATGGCTGCTGCTTCCTTCATTTCCAGTTTCCGGTAATGTTTCCAGATTTATGCGAGCATCTTTTTCCTCTTGTGGTATTGATGAAGAATCTACACCATTGTCGTTTTCGTTTGAACCTTGTTGTTCTCCTTCATCTGTTTTATGTTCTTCAACTCCATTGTTATTGTTGTCAGTTGAGTTTGTGTTCTCAGGCTCGGTTGATCCATTGTTGGTGTCTGTGTTTTGAGTTTGGTCGTTGGACTCTGTCTGAGTTGACTCGTTTTGTGCTGAGTTTGATTCTGAACTTGCTTCATTGTTGTTGGTGTCTGTGGTTTGAGTTTGGTCTTTGGATTCTGTCTGGGTTGATTCATTTTGAACCGGGTTGTTGGAGTCGGTAGTTTGAGTTTCCTCTTTGGACTCTGTCTGGGTTAACTCGGTTTGTACCGAGTTTGAGTTTGAATCTGAACTTGAACCATTGTTGGTAGAGTCTGTTTGCTCCTGGGTTGACTCGTTTTGTGTTGAGTTTGAATCAGAAGTTGCTTCATTGTTGGTGTGTGTAGTTTGAGTTTGCGATTCAACCCCTGTCTGAGTTGACTCATTTTGTGTCAAGTTCAAATCTGAACTCTCACCATTGTTGGAAGAGTCCGTATTCCCATTTTGCCCCTCAGTTTCTGTCTTTATCGACTCGTTTTCTGATGAGTTTGAATCCGAATTACCTCCATCATTATTTGTAGTTTCATTATTTGAGTCTGAACCTCCTCCTGTGTTAGACTCGGTCTGTGTTGACTCATTGTGTTCTGAACTCGAGTCAGAAATCGTTTCATTGTTAGTACTTTCACTTTCCTCCTTGTGCTCTGTTTCTTCAACTTGCTCCTTTGACTCTGTCTGAGTTGACTCGTTTTGTGCTGAGTTTGACTCTGAACTGGCTTCATTGTTGGTAGAGTTAGTATCTTCAGTTTGCCCCTTTGACTCAGTCTCTGTTGAACTTTCTCCATTTGAGTTAGAATCAGTACTTTCATTTTTTTGTTCATCAGTCTCTGCATGCGTCGAATCACCTTGTGTTGCATTCGAATCACCTTCATTATGCCCGGTTGACTCGCTCTGTGTTGACTCGCCTTCTGAATTCGAGTCAGAACTTATATTTGTTGAGTCTGTAAATTCATTTTCCTCTTTTGACTCCGTTTCAGTCGCCTTCTGAGAATCATCAACCACTTCACTTGAAGCATCATCTCCTTTTCTACTTTCCTCCATAACACTATGATCATTTCCATCACTCTTATTTTCATTTTGACCCTCAACATCATTTCCCACTTCCTTAATATTATTATCTTCATCATTGTGTTCATCAGTCTTCTCCACTTCCTTGATTTCATCCTCATCATCATCATCACCCTTCTTGTCTGTTTCTTGATTCTCTTCACTCTCACTCTCAGTTTCAGTCTCATTCATCTTCTCAATTCCATCTTCTTTTTCGTTGTTCTCTTCATCATCTTTATTTTCACCAGTTTCTTCTTCAGTTTTCTCATGTTCGTTGCTTTCATCTTCCTCACTGCTGTCACTGTCATGATCCCGTGTAATTTCTTCAGAAGTGTTTTCATCTACATCTTCATCTTCATGATGTTCATCATTTGTTTCTTCCACTTTAGGGTTAAGCCCTTTTCTTCCTAATTTGATTACTTCATTATTATCATCATTCTGTAACTTCTCGGAAACGGTTGTAGCAGATATTGGTTTCTTATTAGCAGTGTGTTGGATCTGATAAAGCAACCATACACATACACCAAGTAATACACAGATCTGCAACACATGCTTTATCTTCAATCCTTTGCTTCTGCCATTTCTGCGTGGTGATTGCCTGAACATGATTTATTCTTTTATGAAACTCACTGGATTTCTAGATGAGGCCAATCTGTAACAATTGAAACACAGAGACGTAAATTAAATGTTGAATCAAAGTTTAACATGTCATGAAACATTATCAATCCGCTGAAGTAAATCGTAGATCTAGCTTCATATTGATCGAACTTGTACAGATCTAAATTCAATTTGCAAAGAAGAGCAACACAATTCAATTGAATAAACTAATCAGCTTTGAACAGATGCGTAACAATCCAAGTACCGAAACCCTAGAATATGAAACGAACAAAAATCGAAATGAATTCAGTGTTGCAATCAATTAGCGAATTGATAGAACTGTAACGCACTGACTAAATAACTGAAATCAGTAACAATTTCGAAATGCGAAACACAAATCTATTCAGATCGAAACAACCGGAAATGAGAACAACCGTTCACAGATTCAAATCGAGAAATGAGAACTTATAAACTTAGTTGTAGAACCAAATGTTTTTGCAAAAGCAAAGCTTACCTTCCTGAAATTACTCCACAAACTTGCAAAATCTGAGGGCTTGAAACAGCGATCTTGTTGATTTATCGGAAACTTGAGATTGAAGTTGCGTAAGGTAAAGAAGTATATTTTGGAAGATCGATTGATGAATCTGGCTTGTGACCTAGAAAAACACGGATATTTTATCTTCTTCACACAAGCACCAACAGGAACACACACTGACTGTTAAATTGGATCCGATCTAAGAAAGTGAATTTAACACCTCTGAGTCAACGCCATCTACTTTCTAGCTTGTTTACTCCGCCGACATTATTAGATGCGGGTGAACTGCCGAACTTTTAATCCATTTGTACCTAATTTTTCTAATCAATTTTTAATTATTTACTTTTTAGAACGTTAAACACATTCTCATCTGCTCATCCAGTGTAGTTTTGTTGCACCAATGTGGTTTTAATGGTTGGGTCGTGTAAACACATCCTTTTTTCTTCAGTTATCTGTAAGTACGCACTACTTATTTAATTAACCTACGGTGGGTGATATCTACTATTCAATGAGTTGTGGGTCTTTCTAGAAGCAGTTTCTTTATTCTATTAAGACACGAGTATGTTTGTTTAGTGTACGTTTGTTTGTTTGCTTCCATGTACAACCCTCATCCCTACAAATATTTGCCTTCTCTATCCTCCCCTTTGGCATACTCGTATTCCTCTTTCATGGGGTACCTGTTAAAATTAAAAGACCATTTTCAATTTCGGGTGATAAATGAATTGTCAAACTTTTAATATGTTTATTTTTGAATGCTGTCAAGGGATCAGGTGTTTAAATGTTGTAACTGGAGGGACCTAAGGACGCAATAGAAGGTTGAAGGGGTGAAGGGGTTGAATGGTTAAGAGTCTTGACAGTTGTTAGGTTGAAAAGAAAGATTGAGTTCTTCACCAAAGAAACAAAAAACATACAAGGATGAAAATCAGATAATCAAAATATAAAAATTGGAGTCTTTCTACTTGACCATCTCTATCAAATGGTGGTCTTTATTTTTCACATCACATATGTTTTATTCTACATGATTCTTCTTTTCATCTCTGTATATTTATGAGTTTGGATTTTGCAAATATATGATGATGAGGTATTAAGGAAACTGATGTCTAACTTAAATTACATTTTTTTCCATGTTTTTTTATTATTAGAAACGAGAATAAGGGTTGAGAATCTATTCTTAATGCTAAGATTCTTTTTCCCACCTTATTTACTAGTTTTCAATTTTAAATTGTTAATTAAGGTTTTGATTTTGCTTTTGGTTTTAAAGGAAAACAATTTTTTTATCTTCAAAATCTTCATGACTTGCTATTAAATATTCCTTTTATTTTGCTCTGTGTAGTATACGGTTCCTAAACCTAATAAGTGATATAAATCTAGTAGTTTTAATATGGTTGAACTTAACAAAAACCTAGTTAAATTGTTAAAGTGAATAACTCTTTTTTGTATAGGATTTCTATTTTATGTACTAAGTTGTTATTTTTTGTATTGAATTTAAAAACTACGAGAAAAAAATATCAAAATACAAAGCCTGTACAGAAACTAAATGTTTTTAGGTTGAAACTTACATATGTTATAATCAAACGAACATGAACCGAGCCTTTGTTCATTTAGTATTAAACTTATGTAAGGACAGTTTAAGAATGCAAACAAACATATAATATTTAAAAATAACATTTTTACCTCACGTATTAGATATAATATCCTTAAATAAATATAAAGTTAGAAATCATAAACATAATTACTTTAAAACAAAGCATAAATTAAAAATAATAGTTACAATCATAATGACCTCAAATTAATATCCGAAAGAAAAGTTTTTAATAGATACAAGCTTCAAATAACTAATTTGCAGTTTAAATGTTAAGGTAATAAATTAAACATTAAGATAAATGTCTAATCCGGGCAAATGTAAATATTTAAGGTGAAATTTAGGAGTATGAGAGTTTGCCGTTCAAAAAAAAAAAACATAAAAAACGAGCGTAAATAAATAAATTATCGAACGTTTATAAACACAAATGAAAGAACGTAACTCTGTCCATGTTTATTAATTAATAAACGAACAAACGTAAAGAAACTTTACGATTAACGGTTCACGGACTGTTTATTGAATGTTAAGTTCATTAACACTATCTCTGATTTTAGTATTATACAAGTGATTGTCATTATAAAAGAAATTTGGTGCTTAAAAAATGCAAGTAGGAACGACAATGGATAATGTTGAGAGGGGGAGGGAAATTCTTTCAACGGTCGAAATAAATGAAATTAGGCAAGGAGTAAAAGCATATCACCTCCTTTTTTAGATTCATATCCACTTGAAAAGAGAGTCAATAATAAATGGCTAATTTAAGTGGTATTGCGATTTATATTACTTTATGAAAACAGCTGTTAATTATAAATAAAATACTATAAAGATCTCAAATTTAGAGCATGAAACAGAAAGAACACCTACAATTGAATTTGTTTAATATAATTGCTAGGTCTTAAAAATGTTAATTTTAATTTTCTTATAATCGCTATCAAACACATACCCCCTCTTACCCATCTCTCATTGACATCATTCGACGGTCAAAATAAAATAAATTGGGTTAGAGGGAAGGCCCGCACCTAGATCCAGCCCAAAGAAGTATACGATCCAGACCAGTAGATAAAAACCTTTTAATTTAAATTCAGGCCCATTTTCCTTGAAGCCCAATCAGTTTATTCAGCATATCAACCCCTAAAAATTAAAATTACTTTTTTTGGTTGATGACGTTGATCTACAAAATCTCAACCCCGTAATTCCCTAAATTGAATATAGGTTCATTATTGTCTCTTTGTTGTTTGCTATGGTAATGACAAGAATTTTGAAAAGAAAGTACTACATTCAAGTATTCAACTGATAGTAATTGTATTGGATGAGTATTATCTTTCATAGGCCCTTGACTGTTGATTAGTTTGAGTGAATCTAGTTTTCGAAGGATTGTTAATCTACTTTGTTCTTCAATAGAACTGTTCAAATGCATTATAAATACCCTTATGGACTAAACATATCATTTCTCAATCATAGGGACCAAAACTGTTTATTCGTACAAACTATTGGACTAAACATGTTACTTCTCAATCATAGGGACTAAAACTAAAATTTAAGCAAACCACATGGACCGTCCGTGTAATATTTTTTTATCCATACACGTTTTTAGTGGTGACCTATTTTGACCATACACGTTTTAGACATGAATTTGTAATAAAATAATGTTGTACATAAAATTTATAAACATTTAAAAAATATAGAAAAAAAAAGGGTTAATAAAGAGTGGTCCTAACTAAAGTATATTTCAACGACCTTTTTATAAAAATTTTATCACATGAATTTAATATCTTAAATCCTTCTTACTTTATTTACAACAACAATCATATTAATTAAGTAGAACCCAATCCTATACACTCATATCACATATGCATCATTATAAATAAACAGGAACTTTTCATAAAAATGCCTTTAATATGAATATAATTTTAAACGGTCAGTTTAGGTGTGTAACATAAAGGACAAGGTGTGTGGTGGTTTTAAGCAGGTGTTGCATATTCAATATTATTTTTTTTACAACAAATTTTATCATATTATTACTCCTAAATTAAATCAAAAATACTTAATGAGCCATTTTCACAGTTTGAACTCTCTATTTTAAGAGACACATTTCTATTAAGTGGACAAGTGGGTTAGTCTACATTCATATTCAGTCTTATAAATTCTGTATTTAGTTTATTTATGCTTCATAGAATTTGAATCTCATATTTGTTTTACATATTTTTGCATGTTTTATTTATAGTTTAAAGAATCCATATTCGTATATCAGTAACCATTCACATCATCTTCCCCATATTTCTGTGAGTAGGGTTTGTATAGTTTAGGATGTGGTTGAGAGTGGTTGTAAGTAGATGATAAAGAAATATTTGGGGTGTTCTTTGTTCATTCTGCATTGCATATTTGCATATATGTGAAAACATATGAAGATGTGGATTTTGATGAAGAGAAAGAGAAAAAGTAATGATGTTATTTTAGTAGTTTTTTAAATTAATTGTGAATAAATGAAAAAGAAACAAATAATGATAAAAGATAAAAAAAAAATATTGTCTAATTGAAAAATGTACATTCCTACCCTTTCATCTTATGTAATAATTAAGAAAAAGAAAAGACGCGAACTTAGATTGCAAACTAATATGGGAAACACTATACAAATTTCTACATAAAAGCCATTTATCAACCATTTACCTATTAAATTAGACTAAAGGGATTGTTTTTATTTTTTCTTTAACTACCTGAAGTTAAATAACATGAGAAATTGATAGAAAGATGAGATAGTCAGATAGAGACTTATGGTAGCTGTTGATTTCTTGGATTTTGAGGGTGATGGTGCTACATCATTCCATGTGATTGTTACATGTCAAAATGTACTCCTTATTGTATTTTATTCCCTTTGCTTGTATCCTACCAGAGAGTTATAATTTTTAACGAATGTGATTTTTTTATTAAAACTTGAGGTTGAGAAAAATGCCAAACATTTAAAAAAAAAATCTAAGTTAAAAAATTTAACACAACAAAGATTTGAGTTTTTTTTAATTGAAATATATCTATAATATATAATAGAGTAAATTACAAGTATTGTCCTTTATATATATAAACACTTGCATGTTTCGTCTTTAGGTTTGAAAAATTGTTCCAACAGTCGTAATATGAAAGGGCTATGAGGGTGTGTGGGAGGTGCGACCGCCCAAAAATTTGATTTTTTATATATAATTTATGTATATAATTACAATTAACAAAAACATCTATGCTTTAAAATTAAGAGCATTTAACTATATAAAGTTTTAAGAGACGCATGTACTCATCTTTCATATATAAAAAACTAAATTATCTTAGGGACACTTGACATAATTATAGCTCATCCCCGATTCTTTGTTCCCGCTAAATATTTGAATCCATAATAAGGGGAACTCAGTGCAAAATCTCCGACATGTATACTCGATTTAACGCATTCAATACTTTCTTTTTCAACATTATACTTTGATTGCATTTACATAAATAGATTATTTAGTTCATTTTAAATCAAATTACACATATTAATAAATTCAATTTTGGCTATCAATCATCATGCAATATTTTTTATATGAAACAATTTTTTTCTTTAATTATTATAGATACACCACACTTTCAAGGAATTCAAATTTCTCAAATTAAACGATTAGATTTCATATCTATGTAACCAGATATGATAAATCAACATAATTCTATTTTTCATTAATTACATACTTATATTGCTTTATCATTATATACATATAAGTCTTATTTGCGTTTCTTTAAAACTTCAAGTAATCTTAAATCTTGCTTATGTGACATTTACCTATTTTTCTCCTTGATAATTTTGCTTTTAACGTGGTATTTATATATATAATTATTGAAAGTTAACCTTCATCTATGTATAATTACAAAAATGAAAAACACTTTTCAGTTACACAAGAAATTATTTAAGCTTTTTTCTCTTTATTGAATTATAATTTATTCAACTCTAATCTTGTACTTTTCATAAGTCCATATGCGTCGCTAATTCCTTATGTTTTGTTTTTCTTTCAGGGCATTGAAATTCAAGCAACATGTTGTCAAATTATTTGAATTTGAAAAGTTAGTGGAAGAACACCATATTTGTTTTTATTACAAAACTTTCTCCATGTTACATTAATGCAAAGTGTATGCGAATCATACATATAAAGTTTGTTTAAATTTTGCATCCACTATTACAAAATGAAATGAATTTGGTTGAATTACATGGTTTCTCATTTTACTATCTATAATTCGCTTATAAAAAAATATCATTTCTAAGAATTTCATAGTCGGTTCATGCCTAATAATTTTATATCATTATTCAATTATTTAAGTTTGTATTTGTTCTCATATTATTGAATACATGTTACTCAATGAAACATCTTTGATTAATGACAAATGACTTTTGACTTTAAGAAATAATGATGGTTATGAAATTAATAAAAGGACTAAGGAGGATCGCACATTATGGAAAAACGTCAACTATAATAACCAAGTTTTAAAAGTTATACTAAATATTATGTACTTCAATATTATGTAATTTATTAAACATATTTAGAAGTTTTTAAAATTAATTGTGTCAGAAACATACATGAATTGTGATGTTGGCGTCATGTTATGGTCTTTAGTTGCTTCATGGTTAGATTTGTCACTCATTTGCCTCTACCATGTTGTAAATGGTTTGAATGTCTCGTTCAACGGTCAGAGGTGGTGTTTCGATGCAACAAATAAAAAAACATAACAGTTTGAAATATTATCATTTAATAGAACTGGGTCATATTGTTAAAAAGTATCCACTTTTAATAATATTACTTGTTCAAAAAAACTAAAATTAATTTAAGAGGGGGTTTGTTGTGACACCCGTCAAAATCCTAACTCTTAATTAGATTCCTTTAAACTATATTCCAAATTATTTATTAATCCTTTAA
>WOUH02000003.1:398814-412988 GCA_009936405.2 Stevia rebaudiana | reverse complement strand
ACGCTATACAGAACATAAAAAAAATATTTTTTCTCCACTACGTGCGGAAACTTCAGCGGTCTCCCGGGAGACCCCTGGGTCCTACATAGAACCGCCACTGCACTTGGCACAACGTTATCTATCTTACTTTCCCAAATTTCAGTCCGTGTTAAATAATAAGTGGTTACATTTATAATATAGATCGTCAACATTTAATCTGTTTATAAATTTCCTCATTAATTGTGAAACGCTCTTTTTTATCTACGTTTACATATAAATGTTGTGTGAAATTTTATTTTTTTATTTGTATTAAATTAATTTTTAATCATCTAAGACGATCATGCGTAGTGATGAGTGGTGAGGGTGTGATGGTGATGTGGCACCCTCATCACGCCTGGAACACCATTTCGGTGGGGGCGTGATGGAGACTACGGGCGTGGGAGGCCGGCATATGTGGGTATTATTTATTTATTTTTTATCTATTACCCAATCAGTATATACCACCTCACCCTATTACTTTTTACCTATAATGCTCACCCCCACTCAACCATTACACTCTAAAACATTACTCAAGTCATGACACCCTCTCTCCTGTGTGTCACTGACGTGTCATCACCCACACTTCACTCATTACGCATAGTCTAATATTGCGCAAAATTGATCCGCACCGAAGCACGAATAGTTGGCACTAGTGTATAGAACAATTCTGCACTGGTATTCATGACTTACGTTATAATAAGTTCGCATTTTAACTCTTACTGACGTAATATTTTTTATCAAACATCAATCAAATCAGCTTTTGATATTACAACACCATCCGCTGAGAGACTCAAAATCTTGACTTTATTAGGATAGACAAAAGTATGAAAATCATTTTTAATGATACGAGATTTTAATATATACACATGATGCATCGATCAAAAATTACAAGAGCCTAAGCAGTGGCGAAACTTGAGTTTATTGGCAAGGGTTACCAAGATCATATATGTAGAATTTTCAGGGATTTCGTGGGTTGCCGGCCTATATATATAAAAAAAATTTCGGTCGAAACCGCGAAATTTACACTAAGCGCAAAAAAATCAGCGGTTGCCGGGGCATCCCTGGCCCGTTAAGAGCTGCGCCCCTGTTTCCATGGGATTTGTGTGACGTTTACAATTACACGCAAGAATCAAATCTCAAAATAAAGCGCGTTATGCACTGCAGTATTGGCAGACAAATTATTTACAACCGTTAGGTAATGTGTCGTACTCTAAGGTTGTTTCAAACATTTGATATCTTTTTTTTAAAAGACTATTTCTTAAATGGTTAATACTATTTAAATGGTTAAGAGTAACTTTAGTCATTAATAATTAAGACATAGACCTAAGTTCTCTCTTAACAATTTAAATGTTATGAACTAAAACACTACCAAACAGCCCGTAAATGCACATCTTGTGTGGTTCGGGTTGGTATCAGTGGCGTAGCCACTTTTAATCCAAAGAGCAGCCGTCCACCATGAATTTTTTTTTCAGTTGTATATATACGTTAAAATCTCGACCGACCAACATAAAATTTTGTAATCGTCTTCCATTTCGCAACCAATCCAATTTTGATTTCTAATTTTAGTTATAAAACATTAAAACCCAAGTTGAAAATATGTATAACTAGTTTAAAACACGTGTGTTACACGGGTGGAGTTATAAAATATACATAATTCAAAACTTTTACAAAAATTATTATTTGAAAGGACATTACATACTACATGAGTAAAAGTTTGTTATGGTACAAAGACGAATTACAATGAAGGAAACAAAAAAGCAAACACTGCTAGTAAGTTATTATGTCAAGTGTCACAAAATTTCCAATCTACCAAAACCAATTACACCAATATAAAAGAATGAATGAAATCTTGCAAAATTAAGTAGGTTACATTTTTAATTGACCGACGTTGAAGAATCTTGTATAATTCTACAGGCTTGCAGTAAACTGAAAGGCTTTCTTCAGCTGCATTTTGCTCTTCTTGTGACAATTGAATATGAGGTTCTTGACGGCACATCGGATTTGAGCCTCTGGAGTAACTGCAATTGCAAACATAATTCATGTTCCATGTAATCTCATAAGATGAATTTTAAAAAAATATGTATAACTAATAGTATAAACCCAGTTAAAATAAGTTCAAGTCTATTATTAACTAGCCATCTCACAAACCAAACCCATCACTAGCCCATTATGTTTTTCAATATCAAATTTTGTTTAGTTGATTATTTTTTAACATGACCCGATTCGACCCAAACCGGCCCAAAACAGAAGTTATAATATATATTATATATCGATAATCAAACGACCTTAAAAAATTTCCGCACCCATAAAAAAAATTATTGGATCCACCAGTGGTTGTTATGCCCAATACTTATCTAAATGATTGGTCCTAAACATGCATCTTTTGACGTACATATAACAAACTTACCTACTAGAAGCTCACTTAAGTAATAAGGTCTGAACAGAATCAAATGAAGACAAGTCTTACATTTATCTCTATAAGATAGAGGCTGTTTTCGGAGAGATCTCGTCTCAGAAAACTCCACGTGTTTCAAAAAATAACTAAATTTAAAAAACAAGATTCCATTACTTATACAATCATGCAAATAAAATCAGCACTAATGACACAGTTTGAATATGAATTATGGTTGAAACACATTTCTTTAAGAAATTCAAATAGGTGGTAACCGGTACAACATACATATGGATAAAACATCAACCGAATCTTGTATCGAAAAAAGTGAATGTTGTTCTGTCGCAAGAATGATCATAGTAAGTTTTTTTGAATTTTTATGCACGTACAAACTCGAAAACCAAATGAAAAACTCTACGTAGCACATATAGTCTTCGATCACTGGTTAAGTTAGTTTTTTAACAGTGAATAGCACGACCACCGACCTTATCATAGCAAATAGATCAGCATTCCACCCAGTGATCACTGGAAGCGTTATAACCCCGCCCCATCAATACAAAAGGAGACTCACTTTGTGAAAACCTCATAACTCATCCTAAAGCTTTATGTTCTAGGTAAAACTCTAACCCACAATTAAAGTATTTGAGAATAGAAGATGCGTGTAATTATTAAAATTAAATAAAGAATCCGATTAGTTGAGAATAGAAGATGGCGTGTAATTATTAAATTAAATAAAGAAACAAACCCAATCTTGTGGTATCGTAATCGAGTATCTTGTCCGTATCTTCTTTTTTTTTTTTGAACAGTTGTCCGTATATTCTAATAAAAGATTTTATATGTAAACTAGGCTTAAACTCGTATGATAATGGGATTGGGTAAAAAAAAATCTATTTTAAATACATTATTTATATAATTAGAGATGTTTTATTGCAATATATAGATAGAGAAAGGTTCATTGGAGAACCATAAAAAAAAAGAAACTAGGGAACACTTGTGGCCGTTAATTTTTTTTGTGCTGAATTATATTTTTTTGTATTGGATTATTTTTTTTCATATTAAATTATTTTTTCTTGTACTGGATTATGTTTTTGTACTGTATTATTATTTTTTTGTATTGGATTATTATTTTTTTGTATTGGATTATTTTTTTATGTACTGGATTATCAATGGAAAATACGGTTCTTTGTATGTACCATATCTGAGTACTCCCCGAGTACTCCCAACTCTATAGTCGATCGACCTAGGAGCGTCTAACGACTTTTGCAACCTTACAGAACAGAGTGCAGCGACTTCTAAAACAAAGAGAGTTGTTCCGCAAAGAGAGGATGGAAGAACTGAGGGTGTGGCCTGTGGGGGTGTCGTGGAAAGAAGAACATAGAGGATAAGGACGTGTGGAAACAAAATAAGGGGTTGTTTGTTTACCTTTTAACATGTTCTTAATGGTTCAGACATCTTACCGGTTCAACACTTAATGGTTCAGACTGTTTGTTTCGCGAGCAAATGTCTGAACTGGTCAGACATTTTATCTTAACGGGTAAGCATTATATTGCCTCTTAATGATTCAGACCACTTACTGGTTCAGCATTTATCCATTTAAAAGTTGTCAACCAGCCCCTAAGATATCATTAGCATTCCAAGTATTCTATTGTACCCTATGCTTAAGATGCATAAAACCAAATACTATTCATAACTGGGTTTGTAAATTAATTAATATATTAATATTAATATTAATTAAAATAAATATATAATATAATATAATGGCTGAAGATGGATAAGAGCATTTAATTTGGAAAGGGAAAGAACAAATGCAAGGAATTTTTACACGCTACCTTCTCTTATTTTATAGCCATCTTTTAATTTACCACCAACTCATCAGTCATCACCCAATCATTTCTTTTAATATAATTATAGCCTAAACACAACATTAAATACCAAATCTCTTATGGTGCTGATCAAACACTCAAGTTACTCATTTCAAATGATAACTGATTATTCCTGAATGATCAAAATGCAATACACAAAAAAGCTACACTTAAATAATAACTAAACAAATCTTGATATGTTCTGTTTTTGTTTTTGGTTTAAAACTTAAAACCGGTAGTAATAAGCAAGTGCGGTTCTTTGTTGGGGCCAAGGGTGACCCAACCTTCGCTGTTTTTTCGTCCGTGGTTTAAAATTCGTGATTTTCGTCTGAGATTTCTTATACGTGTATAGGTCAGCTTCTCATTATTTATGTGTCCTGTGATATTCTTTTTTCCAAACATTTTTTTTTAATAGAATATACAACAATCATAACCACCGTCATTCAATTTCATAAAACTTACGAAAAAATATATTATTCTTCCTATTAAAACCTAATAAACCTCGAACAAACCATACGCACTCGTACATATAACCAAGAATCTTCGCAATATGTACACCAATTAACCAATGACATGTAGAATAACTCATGGGTTAAAGATAAAGCTTCCACATTTGCATTTCCAACTCATGGGTTTGTAGTTTGAGCTGTACTCACCTCTTGCATATGCATCCGTGATTCCTATAGTTGAATTCTTGACCCCATTTATTGCATCTTTGACTGGTTGACTTGTAGGCACTTGAATGGCAACACAATGACCACAAGAACCACATCTTCTTTCACATCTTGGTGGTCTTGATCCTATTTGTCTACCAAGTATTGTCTTTTCTACCTCCACCTTGACCAAAACATACATGTTTTCATCAAATTTAAACCAAAAAGCTTGAAAAAAAGAAAAATATTTCAAAAAATTAATATATTTTAAACCTTGAATGGTTACCTGAGAATTCGTGGCTGGTGTTCCCAGCATTCTACCTACAAAAAGTGATAAAAAGAGTGAGTAAAAACCGTAAATTAATCTTAGAAAGAATGATTCTTGATTAAAAAAGATGGGATTTTCATGTGTTTTTGAGAGAAAGTGAGTGACACCCATTTACCTTGAGCAAAAGATCTGAATTGGGTTGCAAATGGAATCAAGAGAAAGAGAAGAGAAATGGTTAAATGGTGCAGTAATTTGTGGTGTTGACCACAACCCATTTCTAGATTGATTGATGATGATGCGTTTTAACTGAAGGATTAGATGAGTGAAGTCTGTGAGATGTGGAAGAAAGTGATCTATAAAAGGTGTGTTTTATGTTGTGTTGTAGTGTGTGTTTTTGATGGTTTTATCAGTGTGTGTAATCAAAAGTTCAGAACCGTATTGAGAAAGAGAGATCAGAGATCAGAAGAAAGGTCAATTATAAATATCGAGATCCAACACGTGTTGGTGATTAATTAGCATAAGTTAAAAATACTCGCTTTCCAAAATTATAACAACCAACAATTTTGGTTACAAATGTCGGTACAAACGGGATGGATGTCATTTGTTATCCATAAGAATTTAGAAACCGTTTAATATTCTTTTCAAGTGTAAAGTTTAAATACGTACGACCGATAAAAACCACGTGTCGAGACATGTAAAGTTTAATTACGATAGAAAAACGAGTTGGTGGGATTTAATTCGTCATTCACTAATGTTATGACTATTTTTTAAAACGAAGTTATAAATTAATATGAATATTAAAAGATGATCACTGACAAGTTGAAATCTGCAAGTGATCAACACGTATAGACACATAGATATACAATGGAACTATGGGAGTATTAAGGTTGTAGAGAAAGAAATAAGGTTTAAAATACAAAATAATAAATAGTGTTGTAAAACGTACTCTACCAAAATATACTTCCTCTCATCCAAATATATGAGTCACATCGTCTCAAATTTTACTACTTTTAGCGTAGCTTAATAGTAAAATTCGTCTTGTAGTCTCCATGTAACTATTATAAGTTGTCGTTAATTTTTTTTTTTTTTTACTTTTAGCCTCTCTCAGTAGTAAAATGACTCTTGTAGTCAATGGGTTGTGTAGAAACAATATGAAAATGTTAATAACTAAATTCTAATTAGTTGAAGTTACCGGTGATTTTTAGCTCAAATTGTTAAGTGAGTTACCCAAAACTGCACTAAAATGTGGAGGTATTGGTTCAAGTCTCACCTGAAAATAGTTTCAGGTTGAGCCATGATCGAGGTTTTCACACAAGAGTGAGTTTCTCCTTGATCTTGGTTCTGGGTGAGTAAGGCCTAAAACGTCAAAAACAATATGTACGGTTGACATCCTGTTTCAGAAAGGCTCATTTGGGTATTGAGGTAGTTCCAAACGTTGTTAAAAAAAATTAGTTTAAGTAAATTAGAACGAAAGTCATCGATCTTCGTTTTTAGTCACACCCTAGGGGTTTAAGTTTGAAAAGTTACATTTTATGTTATGCCGTTTTCAATTTGTAGGCAATGTAACTAATTTTTGTAAAAAAATTGGTTAAGTTGTGTTGAAGTGACTACTCTTTTGATAAAATAGAAGGGTTATTTAGTATTTATATTCGTTAAAAACACTATTTTACGTAAAAACAATAGGAACAAATTTTAGTTATCAATTTATTTAATTAATGATTAAAATTTAAAATGAAGTAAAATTTAAGTAAACATAAATAAATATTATATGCGTCCACCGTCAAACCAGAAAATAAGACATGTGTTGGTAAGTACATCAATACATCATATATGTATGATGTGATGTGATGTGATGTGTATGGTGTGTTTTGACGCATTTCAAACGAATTTATTCTAGAGGTCAACAGGCCCAACAAATATATTAAGCCCAACTAAATGCTTGAAACAGCCCAACACATCTATTAACTTGTACCGTTGTACGTATAGACGTATGGTCATAAGTCATAGTCTCATACTCTCATAGACATAGTTCTTTAAGTTTATGAAACTTAATATAATGTGATGTTATTTAGTTATTAGTACTTTGGAGTAACTTCTTTTAGAGCATTCACACTAGAATCTCTAGAATTTACATGAGTGTGTTATTTATATTATAAAGATTGGTTGAAAACAGTTGTGAGTAAAGTGATATAAATAAAGTGAAGAAACTAGTAAGTATAAAGAAAACACTGTTCATTAAAGTAAATAGGAGAGAGAAAAGTTAGTGATAATTGTATAAAATATTATTATTGGTTTGAATTGAAGAGAGAAACATAATGATAAAGGTATAAAAAATTTTATATAATTGAATAGGAAAAAGAAAAGGTAGTAGTAAAGGTATAAAAAATTATTATAGAATTAAATAGGAGAGAAATGTTGTGATTTTTATTGAATTATAAAAATGGAGATAGAGACACTAATGTGAATGCTCTTAGTAGTTTAATAATTAATTATGATTCTCAAGTTTTTTCGTAGGATTAATATTCTTTTGATCATCTTCAAACATTTGTGTGGGCTTAACATTCCATCACTTTTCTTACTTTATTTTCATTATTGAGTTTGTCACATCTTGTAAACTTTATTTTTCTAGAAACAAACACATACATATAATCTACTGTACATCTGTCTTCAAGAGGATGCTAGCCTAAACCTTTTGTAATAAAGTGACCATTTTAATCACTCGAACGCCTTTTTGTAGATATCTTGTAAAGTTATATGATATAACATGTTACCTCACATTACAGTATACCATTTTGGCATTTAAGTTTTCACCAGAAATGAGAAGTATAAAATATATATCAAGACAACAAATATGTACTCCTAAAATACAAACGGTTTAAATGTTTAATAAGTAACTATAATTTAGGGCCCCCGTATTGCGTTGAGTTCGATACACTGACGGCAAGCGTACTATTCCATTTATATATATTAACGCATGTAAACAACATATTAATCTCAAAGCTCTTAATAATATATACAATGAAAACATAAAATAATTCAAATAATTTGGTTCTCTATATCAAAAGTCAATCCTTCTCCATTGAAATGATATGTTGTTTGCTCCTCCCATCCCAAATGAGATTGCAACCTGTGATCGTATGGGAATAGTGACATCGAATCAGTTGATAACTCTATAGATTGATGTGTATAAGGAACAATGACATACAATCAATAACTAACTTTGGGTCGACAAAAAAGAGATTAGTCGATCTAGCTATGAGGAACTATGACATACAAAAAGTAATAGTTCCTAAATTCTATCGCTTGAACCCCTTCTCTTTGTCATCGCTATCAAATATCTCAAACTTCAATAAGAATTACTATTTTGACAGAACCTTCAAAAGAAACGACACAAACATAAATTACGTTCCTAATTTTTTTTATTTGGTCCAAACGTGTGTGGATTGCTAATCTTGTTTCCTTGGTATTCGAATGTTCATTCGACATATTTTCTCACTTATTCTTGAGCTCTTTTGAAGTAGTGATGTTTTACTTCCTCAGCATTTGAGCATTTGACCATGTAAACTATTTAAAAAATGTGACATATTCCAGGTAAATACAATCAACTAGGGTCGTGAACTTGTACTATGTATCATTGCCAACAAACATAGACCTTTGTTCGAATCAGTCTAAAAAAGGGTCAAAAATAGGTTTGATCCAAGACTTTGATATCGCTTTTGGTTTTGGCAGCACCAAAGAAGACATGTCAAATCCAACGATCATATGATGCTACTGCTTTTAGCACCAAGGTTGGGTGTAGATGGTCACCTCCTAGTGCTAACCTCGTAAATAGTTGATAGTTTCTCCACTCTGAATGCATGCAATCTATGCTACCAAGTATTAGAAAGCCATGTACGTCTTAATGAACTTGGCATATTTGTAGAACATGCATCGCTCCATATTGGTGTTCTCAAATATATTTCTTTCCGTAGAGACGAATCACAAATTTTAATTAATAAATTAATTAATAGCATATACATATAAAGTTATATTAAATAATATATAAAGAAATTAAAGATATACTTTACAAAATAAAAAAATTACATTTACCAAATTTGTAACGAGTCTTCCGAGGTTAATTCCGGCATCTTGATATAATTATACCACAAAATCGAGCCTCCCTCTTCCGTCACAATTTTTTTGAAGAAACTCATACACTTGTCCAAAGCCTTTACTTATGCGCAAAAATAGATGTCGACTCATGCAAAACTTCAAACATTTTGTCATTATACAAATGAGCTTTAGCAAAATAATCGTTCATAAGATGGGCATTTGCCTCTCAGCGACCCGGGTAAATTTGAGTTCTTCTGATAAACATGGTATCTTGATTTAATGACCTATAAAGGCATCTGTGGCTCAAATATCACGAATTGACGATGAGTATCGATCTAACCGCTTATCCATTTATTTTAGAGTGTATTGTGTTAGAGTTTTATGTGTTGGATTTATGGGTATGTATTATGGGTAGTTATCAAATTTTGGTGTTTTTGTTAAAGTTTTTTAACGTGGGTAACGATCAATTAGGTGGCAGTGGTCAATGTTGTCACGTACTGACATACACCCAGTCATACGGGCCGGCCGTCACTTGGAAGGGTTCGGTTGATGTGAAGCATCTTCCTCTATTTTTTTTTAACAGTAGAGGGTTTCACGTGCTAGTCATCGTTAGTCGCTCGATGTAGCCATGGTCTGATTGAATATTGACTTACTTCTATGGTGTTTCACAGGGAGGCTTAGTCACATTCTAACTAGTTTATTTACATATTTTAAGTCAGGTTCTAACTCGGAAAGTCCAGAACTAGTACATCCTACTCATGACGTGAATTACCAGAAATCATGACAAACATTAATGGAATACTACCTAATAGAATGAAACCGAACTTTTGAATAAATGAAACCTACATTCTAATAAATTCATGAAACCTAATTTAAAGAAATAATATTAGATCATGAATCTAATAAATATATGTCGGAACCTAGACTCTAATGTCAACATTTAATTTCGGGCCTTCTACTTTTTTTTTTGAACAGTAAGTGAACTGAGACGCCAAATTAAACTTTAGACTAAATTAAATTTTTAACCTTTATGTTTATTAATAATTACAAATTTCAACCTTTAACTTTATTAAGTGCACTAGACAACATCTAAATAAATTAGTTGATTCAAATCTCAACATTTAAACTAACTTTAGTTATAACACAAAAATTGCTAGTTTCACGAATAAAAATGTCTTTGCAGTTTACATTG
The DNA here is from genome assembly GCA_009936405.2 of Stevia rebaudiana. Lineage (NCBI taxonomy): Eukaryota > Viridiplantae > Streptophyta > Magnoliopsida > Asterales > Asteraceae > Stevia > Stevia rebaudiana. The sequence goes on along the minus strand of WOUH02000003.1, from coordinate 402,511 downwards.
AATATCTGAGAGACGAAGAATAAAAATGTCTTAACGTTGGTCAAAACTGGTTCCACTGAAGGTAAATATAGTGGGTTCATTTGGATTGTATACCAAGCAAAAGCCCTCACAAAGAGAAAAATGTTGTAAATCTGTGAGGCATCCTTGCACTTTTTCTCCTCATGCTAATATGTGAGTAGCTCAATTGGTAGAGTTTTGCCTCTAAAAATGAGAGGTCATAAGTTCAAACTGTGGCAATGAGTATTTGGATGTAATTTATAAGTAGTAGTAGGATAGATATTGTTGTTTCAAAACAAATTGTTCTCCTCATGCTATGTTTAAAACCTGTATGGCAATTTGTTAGCACGTGGTATAAGGTTCAACCTATTTATGCATTCTATTTAGCTGATCCGTTACATGGAAATCTTGTATGCAATATATTATACCAACCTCACTAGCCATCAATCGCATCTAGGAACTCATCGAGACATGGAGCTTCTTGTGGTGAAAAATAGCTTCGGTGATAGTCAAATACGAAAGTGATATGCGTTTAAATCCTTATAAAAACAAAAGTAAGCAGAACTAAATTTAAAATATTAATTAAGTACTAAAATTAAGTTAAAAAAAAAAAAAACTATTATTTTGAGTAGGGGATCCACATTAGTGTTCAAACTTTGTTCTTCAATATACTCTTCGTTTATTCACCTAGACCATGGAGACCAACATAGTTGAAAGAGTCTTAGCAATTACACTACGTATAACCGTAGGACAATTGCCGTATTGATCAAGTAAAGATACCTATGCTTATAAATGGACTTCTGAACTTTTACAACACTTGTCTATAGTTTTGCTATGCCCCTATTAACATGGGATTCGTGTATATGAAGAGACATTAATCTTGTAGTATTCTAATTCTGTGGCAATATAATATTATCACTAGTTTAATAGGATACACGACAATATTTCATTAAAATACTAGATAAAATTGAGATACGAAACAAATTCACATAGTTGTGTTATCATGTAAAGATAAATTAGATACATGATAAAAGTTTCATCTTCTTTGTGAATTGTGACTTCAAACATAAAATGTTTTCGAACATACTTAGACTGTACAAATCTTTCAAAAAATCCCTTTAACTTTTTTGGTGATTTTTTTTTTCACAAATTAAACTTTGAAGTGGCGATGTTTGATTAGAGAGCGGTGGGGTCCAATTGACGACCAATCATTAGGTAAGCCCCATCATATTTACAATGGACACTCGTAGTATTCAGATATAACATTGTAAGTCCTTACGTACTTTATTTTCTCCAATCTGCCTATCAAAATGTATTCTATATATAGTCCCCTCTCACAATTTCAAATTATTTGCCACATCCACACACCATATAAGAGTCAACACTCATCATTCTTATCATTCTTATATATAAAAAAGACCTATGCTTTGAGCATGTTTCGTAAAAACGTTCTTGTCACTCTTTTCCTAATCGCGTTCGTGACATTGTTGCGTGTCACAAATACAAAGCCTGCTACATTCCTACAAGATTTTAGTATAACATGGTCAGATTCTCATATTAAACAACTTGATGGCGGGAAGGGCATCCAACTACTCCTTGACCAAAACTCGGGTATAAAACACACTTATTTTATACGTTTGGGTATATGTGCATGTAGATGGTTCTTTTCTATGAATACACATGATTATAGCTGCAGATCCAGTAAATTTATTACTTGAGTCGTCCTTAAAAATTATTCGGTGAACCCATGTCACTTGAGTGTCATAGTGTCGAATACGAACATAAAATATAATACAAAGTCTTTTCTCACTGGTATTATGTGACACCTACAAGTACTTATTAGATCTAACCATGCATGTGATCATCATAAACTCAATAAACAATTGCATAAACCTTAATATTATATGATATAGGATGTGGGTTCGCTTCAAAGAAGAAGTATTTGTTTGGGCATGTGAGCATGAGAATCAAGCTCATTCCCGGAGACTCTGCAGGCACGGTCACCGCCTTTTATGTACGGATTTCTACATTGTAAAACTTGATTATATATATGATTTGTTATATGGATTCATGATTGTTCTTTTATGGTTCTTGATGACAGATGAATTCAGATACTGATCAAGTACGCGAAGAGCTTGATTTTGAATTCTTAGGAAACCGGACCAGACAACCATACTCGGTCCAAACCAATGTGTACGCCCACGGAAAGGGTGATAGAGAACAAAGGGTTAACCTATGGTTCGACCCTTCTGTTGACTTCCACCTTTACTCCATATTATGGAACCACCAACATGTTGTGTAAGTACAAGTATACAAACCAATCATATATGCATTGAAATGGCAACACGCTAGTAATTAAATCAATTGAAGAAAAGAACAAAAGGATATTGATGAATACTATTTTCATGTTTAAAATAACTGAAGACCTGAGTGGTACAAAATTACAAATAGATGATATAATGAAAAGGATAATGGACCAAAGGATAATCAATTAATCATGAAGCTAACTAATAATAATGACCTAACGTTTATCTTAATATATTTAAACTAGGAATATAAATGATGTCTACTAAACAAACATAAATATAAATGATAAATGAAACAAAGTACTAAACAATGCATCATTTATGTAGGTTTTCAGTGGATGAAGTGCCTATAAGAGTGTACAAGAACAACGAACCCAAACGAATCCCTTTTCCAAAAACTCAACCAATGGGAATTTACTCAACATTATGGGAAGCAGATGATTGGGCCACAAGAGGTGGGCTTGAGAAGATCGACTGGGCCCAAGCACCATTTTATGCATACTATAAAGACTTTGACATTGAAGGGTGCACCGCACCAGACCTAAGTGGTTGTGCATCCAACCGAGCCAACTGGTGGGAGGGTACGAGCTACCAACAGCTCGATGCGGTTGCAGCGCGCCGATACCGGTGGGTGCGTATGAACCACATGGTGTATGATTATTGCACTGATAAACAAAGGAACCCGGTCACCCCACCGGAATGTTTGGACGAAATTTAAGAACTTTGTTTTCAGCATATATATACATACTTGTTGGGGTTATTATTGATACTTGTATGGTGCATATGATTGAGAGGGAATAAGAAAGTACTTTGTTATTGTTTTATTTAACTTTTTTCTGAATTTGTATTAACCATGGATTGAATAACCAAAATAAAGTTTATGCAATAAGTGCGAAAACAACATGTACTACACCAACAAAAATAAAAATATGACCATGTGAGTTATGTAAGAAACATACAAAGTAAAGTTATGTAAAACATTTAAAATTCGTGATTAGCATTTCACACTTTTATATGACCCGATTTTACTTGATTAAGAGTGCTTCTCCCTTTTCTTTGCAAAACAAATCCATATATAATACTTTTCAAGCAACAAAACCATTTTTTGAGTGAAGCGTACGAAGTCGTGACACGTGAGTGTCTCCCATGTGTATCTTACTCCACGAAAACATACAACTACTGTTGGATATTTTAGTGTAATTAGAGATTGCGTATGATATTCAAATAAGAGTGCACGCTTTTTTGAATGTCATCGGGACTAACGGAGGTTTGGGGGCAGCGCCCCCGAGAAAGCGGGGTTCAAGGGGCAGAGCCCCTGTGTGACATTTCGGATTTTCCGATCATTTTTCCCGACGTGTATTTAATGTTCCGATCGTATCTCCGACGTGTAATTA
>WOUH02000003.1:360734-383726 GCA_009936405.2 Stevia rebaudiana | reverse complement strand
AAACAACAACCGTGTATAAAATTACGAGTATGTGTATAAAATAATAAGAACTTTAGTCTTTAGGAACTCAAAGGTGGAAAAAATTAGCAGTGGTCCGGGCCACTACTGGCCCTTTTAATGGTGCGCCCCTGGCTTTAAGGTTTATAGTTAGGGTTGACATGTTGGTTCTAATGTCATTGGAATAAGTTTAATCGCAATTTGTTGAGTTAGTTCTGATGTCGTGGAATGAGTTCAACTGGGTTTAGCTTAAACGGTGGGGTCGGTTTATACATATGATACTCCGTACTCAGAACTATTTTTCTTTGATTAATATCTTTTGCAAACGACAAACAAAGATTCATTTAATCTTACTCCTAAATTCATATCACACACGCCTCAAACATGATTTAAACCCTTAACCTTTAAAATAGAGATGAGAGACGTTAACTACGTAAATGTTCAGTTGAAGATCTTTTCTAGAATGCCACTTTCTAAGTCCTCACCTAACAATGCTAAATATTTTGATGGAAGTTATTGACACTTGCACCTAGAAGCTGTTAAAAGTTGACTAGAAATTTTATCCAATAAACAAGTCTATATTCAATAAACCGATAATTACGTAGAAAAAAAGTTCGAGTATGATCAGTTAGAACTTAGAATACACTTGTTTGACTTAGAGCATTCGAAACAAAGACATATATATATGTTTATCTCTAAATTACACAAAATTACAGGGAAAAAGAGTTGTAAATAAAACGAACTAACGTGAACGAGTCCTTTTTTATATTCATTCGTTTAGCATTGAACTTATTTACGGACGGTTTACGAGCACATATCGGAGGTCAATACTTGTTCATGTTTGCTCATTAAAAAATTTAACTTGGTCACATACGGTTCATGAACGTAAACAAACATATATGATTTAAGAAAATGAAACTCCACGTTTCCAATCACAAACAGTAAATATATTTACCTTAAATACATATAAAGTTAGACACTTGATATAAAAGTGTAAAACTAAAATTAATAGTAAACAGAGTTATCGCAAACAAAGCACAAGTCAGAAATAATAATCACATATTCAAATTTATAATGAATACTCTTTTAGAGAGATACATGAATGATTATAAATCTTACCAATGTCTTTGTGGCAGGGATTTGTGGCAGGGACGTGACTAACTGAAATAAAAAATAAAACAGATACTCAAGATGCACAATCGACGTGGTGAGGATGCAAGGTGACGGTGACGGTGACTTTATGAAGGCAAATTATAGTTTACTCTAAAAATAAACATAAAGAATGAGATGCATATGATATGATTATACGTGATACTAATTTTAGTTAAATTATTTGAATGAATACCATTATCTACTATAGATACTCTTGGAACGTGGGGTTTGTAGATAGAAAACAAAACGGTTAGCCTATTCTTTAACATTCTTTGCACTTACAATTCTGAAAATTTAAAATTATTAAACTCCTAGATTTTATTATATTTCTTTTAGCAGCAAATTTGTGTTATTATCGAGTTTTAAATTAACAAAATTTTAAATTTAGGATGGAAAATCAATAATACCAATATACTTGTCTATAAGATTTGAACCCCTCAAGCCTCAACCATAAACACATTTTAGTTTAATTTTTTTTTTTAAGATAATTATCTTAGTTTTACATTTATTAATGGTACGTAAAACAAAGAAAAACGCATATGCAATAATGAAAGCACATGCACTTTATCTTTTGTTTTAGCCTGGTAGGAAAATAAAGTTAAAGTTATAACTAAATTTAAGAACGGATCGTTTAAGAGAAGAGTGCTTTTACAACAGAGTATGGTCTATTAAAGTTTTACACCAAAGTGAAAACTTTTATGACGTGTTATATATATCCACTTTATATATAATATATGAGATTTTGTCTGCGTTTTAATTAATATTCAAGGTTGCGACGAATCTTTAATGCAACGGGTGGGTGGTTAAACCCGTTAGGTGCTTTTATCACCAATTCATTCTCTAAGAGACGCATTAAGGCATCCCTTTGTCTCATCATTTTCCAACTTCCATAGTCCCACAAAGAAATAACCCGCCGGTCCTTACACGTAATGAATAAATAATTTGGAAAAGAAGACAAGGACAAAAAAAATTAAAAAATCAATTATTGATCAATTTGTTTTGTGTATAACAGTATAAGATCAACAACTTCTCAACATCTATCATATGCACACAAAATGTTTGGAACGTTATCTGAAGAGGTAGAAGTGAAGGTGCCAGCACACAAAGCTTGGGCGCTCTATGGCACTCTTGAGCTAGGAAAGCTTGTTGTCGGAAAAATTCTTGAAGCGGTTGATGTGGTTGAAGGCGATGGTGGACCTGGTACAATCCTCAAACTTACCTTAAAACCGGGTACGTATTTCTCTTACCGTAAAAAGATAACAATGAATAGTGTAACATCATTGTTTAAGCTTTATGCATAATCATATAATGCATCCTTTTAATTTACCCATATAATTAATTCAATATGTATATATTTTTATGACATATTCTTTTATCAAGTAGAGGTGTTGGTGGAGTATATTTTGACACACCTCTTAAGAATACTTACATACTGACTGGTTTTACGCGAACACATGTCGCAATTTTCTTTTTTCTTTTTCAAACTTTTTTGATTTTTTCCTATTTGTATCTCTTACGGTGTTAGACGACCACGCATCCCCAATAACACAACAATGTTACGCGCCACAACGCGTGTGTAGTGCTAACTAGTTATTACCATAAATATAATCACTACTTCATAAACGTATATTATGAATGTGTGTAGGGTTTGGCTTCCCGTACTACAAGGAAAAGTTTACAAAGGTTGATAACGAGAATATGATAAAAGAAACCGAAATTGTTGAAGGGGGATATCTTGACCTTGGATTTACCTTGTATAGGATAAGGTTCGAGTTTAAAGAGAATCCAAATGATAAGTCATCATGTCTTCAGAAATTCACGATTGAGTACGAGGTTAAAGAAGAGTTTGCTGCTAACGCTTCTCTTATCACCACCGAGCCTCTTCTTGGTCTTATAAGCGTTGCAAATGAGCATCTTTTGAAATCGAATTAGCAAAGGAACCAGTTATATATTATTATATATCATCTATAATAACATATAATTGTAATCGTTAAAAATAAATGCTTATGATTGAACCAATCGCATAGTTTTTTAATTTGAAGACGAATGAGTTGTTAGAAAGTACGGTAAGTAATTCCCTTGTGTTCTACATGGTACTGAAAAAGACATGTTGTAAGCAACATTGCAACCTCTTGTTGGATAGGAAATGCATGAGGTCAGCTTTGGACCACAACTTGTTATTTTTTTTTATCTTCTATGTAATAAATGGAGTACCAATACTATAATATAATTTTATTTGAAATTATGATATTCAGTTCAAAAGTAACTACATACCATACCATTTTCTAACGTTTAAGTTAAAAATAGTTCATGTTTTTGTGACATTGAGTCAATGATAATTAGGTTCATGGATGTATTGTTAGAAAAAATATATATATATATATATCTAATATTATTATATATATATATTATATATGTCCCTCATGATTATTTATATTATAATTAAATGATCAATTACTTATATACCCCTAGAGTTAGTTAATTGTATGATGGGCACAATTGACCTTACACTACTAATTAGGGTTTCCCATTTGGTTGCACTAAATGGAGAGGCTAAATATATAAACGTCATAATAGACGAATTGCTCTCTTAATCCTCATTACAATTCGTAACCCTAGTAGCCTCCCTCTCAATCATCCCATTACCAATGGTGCAACCTAAACGGGAACCAGTCGATCAGATCTGCTGTCAGGAATCATGGCTGCCATCAACACTGCTGTTACTAGACTCACAGGTTTCATCTAATCTCTTTATTCATATTATTATCATGGTTAGTTATAGATTAATCAGGAATCGATCAACATGTATGACACTGAATCATAGATGGTTGTGTTTGAAATGATGATATTCATTTCAAAGTTAACTGCCAACACCAAAAAAAAAAAAATTGTCTATTTTCTTGACAAATTGGTTTATGTCCCTTTGAATTATTTTGAAGCTCACTTTGAAGCGATACAGGCTCCTGGAATTCAGCTCCTTGATTTTTATTTCTTTTGTTATGTTTCTTTTAACACTGTTATATTGCTTCTTACTTACTATTTTACCTAATTTCCTTTCTCTACTAGTAACTATTTTTTCCATTATTTGAATCTTTAGATTTGATTTATTTTACTTGTTTTCTATAAGAAATCAATCTCTTAATATTATTTTTTTGCTGTAAAATAAAGTCTTCTAAAAGATCGTTAAAGTCTATTTAAATTATCTTCATCATATGTATATTTTTATATTTTTAAAAATTAAATTGATTATCAAATCTTTGGGTTTTTCATATATGTATTTTTGTAAGCATAACAAATATTGTTTATAAATCTTTTATACTTAAAACTTGATTATAAACCTAACTACTAACTAGAAACTACTTATTAACAAGTTCAAGTTTTACACGACTCATTTTGACTTGTTTGGTTTCGATTTGAACTGATTTGGCCCCCACTCACAAAATTTCTAGGATCCGCCGCTGTTGATGAGTGTATATAATACAGTACATCAGTTATGATTGAAACACTTATTTAAAATAAAGTGAAATAGTTGGAACAAAAATATATATGTGAGTGATTTAATTGATATAAAATTAAAAACTGATTAGATTTCTATGAAGTTTCCCTAGTGAGTTAATATAAAATAAAATAAAGGTAAACATTGTAAATTTTATGATGCAAACACTACGCCTTGGTTTCTGATTTAGGTGGGTTTTAAAAAAATTGTTTTAATCGCCAACTTATTCTCTGTCGCATACATATCTCACTATTTTCCATATATAGTCCTACAAATAAATAAAAACCGGCCAGTCCTACACATGATGAATAAATAATGAGAGAAAAAGACAATGACAACAATTAGGAATCTTTCAAAATCCAAAAGAATACAATATTCCATTTAGTTAAGCATTTTGTTTTGTATAAATTCAACTTCTCAACATCAGATCCACACGTTCAATCCAACCAAAAACAAAAAAAAAATGTACGGAACGTTATCGGAAGAGGCAGAAGTGAAGGTACCCGCACGCAAAGCTTGGGCGCTCTATGGCACTCTTGAGCTAGGAAAGATCGTTGTCGGAAAAGTTCTTGAAGCAGTTGATGTGGTTGAAGGCGATGGCGGGGTCGGTACCATTCTCAAACTCACCTTAAAACCTGGTACGTATTTCTCGATCTCATCATGTTAAGAATTTGTAAAAAATAGATCGCGTTATAAAGAATTAATAAGGCAGTGAGATATTCAAAAGAGAGAAACTTGTAATTTTGTAGAGTCGGTTTAAATTATTTTCTTAACAAAAGTAATCACTACGACATAAACATGTACTTTAGATAGGTATAATAAAATTTGACTGTGTGTAGGGGTTGGCTTCCCGTACTACAAGGAGAAGTTTACAAAGGTTGATAACGAGAATATGATTAAAGAAACTGAAGTAGTGGAAGGGGGGTTTCTTGATATTGGTTTTACTTTGTATAGGATAAGGTTTGAAATAAAAGAGAAACCAAACGATGAGTCATCATGTCTTCAGAAATTAACGATTGAATACGAGGTTAAAGAAGAGTTTGCTGCTAATGCTTCTCTTATCACCACCGAGCCTCTCCTTGGTCTTATATGCGTCGCAAACGAGCATCTTTTGAAATCTAATTAACATGGGAACCAATTATTTTACATCGTGTGTATGATTAGTGTGACTGTAAGGAATAAATATGGATTACGTCAATGGTTATATGGTATGAGCTAGCTGATTGCATCGGTTTTTTGTTTGGAGAATAATGACTTGTTAGAAATTACTGTCAATATATGATCCCTCTCAATGATACCTGATATTATTGTGGTACCAAGAAAGACATGTTTGTATGCAACCTCTATAGCGATGAGAACCTTTATGTGTTAGCCAGATTACCTATAAAAAGCACTAAAGTTGTAATATTGTTCAGTTGTTACTTGAATTTTACTTATAAATGTTTTACCTTTCCTAAGTTACGTGACCAAACTCTGTTATTATTTGGTGATCATCATTCTATTTCAAGTTATAGTTGAACCGAACCGAAGGTTATTGTGTCTGAAAAAATCAAAATAACAATAAAGTTTTATTTTCTTTGAACCAAGTCAACATGAAAAAGGTTATAAAAAAGTAGTCAAGTTTCATTTATGTTACGACTCATCTTTAAATTTATAACATCTATAAAAAAGTTTTTACAATAATAGATAATGAAATCTGTGTGGTTTATTCGTTCATTTTTTTCGTCTCGTCCAGAACACTTGAATCATCAGGGTCGGCACTTATCAACGGATCATGGCTCTCTCTGTTTCGTAAAGGCAAAGAATTGTATTTAACATTACTCATATTGAGTGTCTCCACTATGCGTGGCAATCTCAAACACCAAAACCATATATATGGATCAATTTCAAGCAATGTCTTATTTTGAGTCGGTAAATTGTATCTATATGTCAGGATGGGTAGGTTTTGAAATAAAAAGTATAATGACCAACCTTGTTACTTACGCCTTTTCTTCATCAATTCCATACTTCTTCCCCCACTCAAATTTTCTTGCTCTGATGACTCTAATTCCGATTCGTAAGGATGGGATGGATAAGGAGAAAGTCACAACTTTATCCTTTTATTTAGTTTGAAGTTTATTTTATTAGTTAATAATTAAATTATTTTAGCAATTTGAATGCAAATATGTTTTAGTTCGAGTCTTTAAATATTATTTAAATATAGGTGTTCGTCCATGGAGTCTGTACCAGAACTTCAATTTATTTCTTTAGTTAATATCACGTCAGTTTCATTATCAATTATTCTCCACATTTCCTTCTACTTCTTTAATTCAACGATGTCGATCATCATCTTCATCCCGTTCTCACCTCAATCAGGGTTCACTTCATCGACAATGTCGCGATTTAATTATTTTTTTTCAAATAAGTATTTGAGTGTGATTGAGACCTTGAACGGCTCTTAATCAGAGTATGACATCTCAAGGTATTTTTAGATATGCTTACTAGCATATGCTTCAGTTATTTTTTGTTTAAATTAGTATCTGATCTAGGAATATAGCTATATTTTTAATATGTAATAGGTTATCTTCAATCCAAAGCTTTTGGTTTAATCTAATTTTTTTACTAGTTTCCACCTTGAAATAGGAACATATGCTTCGTTTAAATCTTATTCATCACAAATCTATGGAGAACAATGTTAGTAAAAATTTGCATCATATTGTTACTAAAATATCAACATCATGGGGCCGGGTCGACTTCTCAGATTTTAATATATATATATATAGAGTTATATACATACACACACATCTCATAAAACAGCAAACTAAAACCATCCACTGAACTGAACAAAAATGAAGAAGGGGCTATGGGTTTGTTGACTCGCATAATGGGACATAAAAAAGCTTGATTTCTTGCTGCTTTGAAATTGAATATTTTTTAATAGCTCGTTCTGATTTGTACCCAACCCAAATTGACCTGAATTTTTTTTTATCTTCTCTAAAACGACTCATCCTAACCCAAACTCATCCTAACACATTACTCAATCCACCCATCTTGCAGGGCCTAGTCTCCACCAACATGCAATATAAATTAATAACTTAATATAAAATCAAAAAAGTTAAACTTTGTGAAATTTTATGATGCAAAATTGTTATAATCGCAAACTCATTATCTGTCGCATTCCTATCTCACCATTTTCCATAGTCCTACAAACAAATAATAAATCGGCAGATACTACACACGATGAATAAATATTTAGAGAAAAAGACAAATACATACAACAATTAGGCATCTTTCAAAACAAAGAAAATATAACATTCCATTACTAGAGCTAGCATTTTGTTTTGTATAAAAACAGTTTCTGAACATGAGATGCACTCGTTCAACTCAATCTCGAAGAAAAATGTACGGAACGTTATTTGAAGAGGCAGAGGTGAACGTACCGGCAAGCAAAGCTTGGGCGCTCTTGAGCTAGCAAAGCTTGCTGTCGGAAAATTTCTTGACGCGGTTGATGTGGTTGAAGGGGATGGTGGGGTCGGTACCATTCTCAGAATCACCTTTAAGCCAGGTAAGTATATATATATGATTATGTAAAGAAGTAAGTCTGACTAAACATATCTTATTGTACGTGTTAACATGCTAAAGACGACGTGATTAATACAACTATCAAAATACGTCTTATTTATCGTGTCATTTATATGTTTATGTACCAATGATGGAGTCTAATTTTAGGCAAATGTTTCTTTAATAATCTGAAATATCATTTAACCAACAATAATCCCAACTATCACTTTTGTTGTTAATACCAATTTCATAAGCAAAACTATTAAAGATTTATACTTAATTGCTTCTCAAGTTCTACCAAAATGTTAATTATAAATGAAACACAAAAACGTATACGCGAAATCAAGTGAAAATCAATTGAATATAAAGTTGAAATCTATGATAACTTTGCTTCTAGGATTGTTATTGACAACCAAAGTGATAATTCAAATAATGTGTAATACTTTGGATTATTAAGAGAGTATTTAATTACATAGTGTACTTTTTATTAGAAACTTTTAATCGTGTCACAAGAATGTCATGAATTCTCAGGCTCATAAAGAAATCATATTCTTAACAAAAACAATTACTACTACGTAAACAAGTATTATGAATATGTGTAGGGTCTGGTTTCCCATACTACAAGGAGAAGTTTACAAAGGTTGATAACGAGAATATGGTCAAAGAAGCTGAAGTAGTGGAAGGGGGATTTCTTGATATTGGTTTTACTTTATATAGGATAAGGTTTGAAATAAAAGAGAAACCAAACGATGAGTCATCGTGTCTTCTGAAATTAACGATTGAATACGAGCTTAAAGAAGAGTTTGCTGCTAACGCTTCTCTTATCACCACCGAGGTTCTCATTAATGTTATAACCGTTGCAAACGAGCATCTTTTGAGATCTAATTAACATGGGAACCAAGTATTTTATATCTTGTTTATGATTATTGTGATTGTAAGGAGGTAATATGGATTGTGTCAATGCTTCTAGTGGTATGAGCTAACCGATTGCATCGGTTTTTTAGTTGGAGAATAATGAGTTGTTGGAGAGTACCGTCAATGATTCCCTGATATGCTTGTGGTACCTTATGAGATTATCTATAAAATGCACCAAGTTATAATATTGTTTAGTTGTTGTTTGAACTTTTATTATAAATGTTTGACATTTCCTATGGTATGTAACCCGACTTTATTATTATTTAGTGATCATCTATTTCAAGTTTAAGTTGAACCGGAGGTTATCATGAGGGAAAAAATCAAAATAACATTGAAGTTTCATTTTCTTTGAACCAAGTCAACATAAACACTAGTCAAGTAGTCAAGTTTCATTTACATTACCTTTAAATCACTCATCTTTAGAATTATAACATCTATAAAAAAGTTTCTACAATAATAGATAATGAAATCCGTGTGATTTATAGAGCTAGAAAAAAGTACAAGGGACTTTCTCTAAACAATTAATTTATGTCATGATTTAACCCCCAACTAACTAATACATTTTCATCTATCGTTATTAATATTGTAATTTACTAATAGCATTTCTATCAATTATGTTAAGGTTATACAGAGAAATAAAAAAAAAAGCTAGAATAAGTGCCCACAACAAACAAGCATGATACCCTTCAAAAATTTACAAGCCATCACGATGAACACGTGGATTGGTTTATGTTTTTCTTGTGAGTTATACCTCAACTTTCATCATGTTTTGACGATAGGTTGATTTGGTGATGTTGTCATTCAAACTAATGGACTGTTAATTTTCATAAAAATCCTCTAAAAACTAAGGCGTTAGCTTGATTGATTAATGCATATGACTCATCAACACGAAAACAATAAATGGGCCTTTGCAAAGTGCTCTTTAGCCCACGTGCGAACTGTTAGAACTCATGTTCATATTACATGAAGTAAATTTTTAAGAAAGTTTGGGGTTTATTACTTTATCAAGTATTTCTACATGTATGACATATTTGTGGTGGAATAGCAAATGAAATTTCATTCCAAACTCGATGCTAGGTGGGGAATGGTGTATGATAGTTTGACTTATATCAAATTGAGGTGATACACATTAAAAAGATAGATAACTTAATATTTATACTCAGACATACGAGTTACGAGAAATAGAAAAAATAGTAAGTAAACATGTTCATAACTCTGAATATGACACCGAAAGAGTATTTTATTATTATTTTTTCACTCTCATCACATATGATGATCTTAAGTATAATACTACGTACAAGTGTATTATGTATAATATGTGATTTTCAAGTTTTATTTATTGATTTTGAATACAAAAATATAAAGTGTGACTAAGTTTTTGCTCAATGTAAAGTAGTGTTGATTATAATAGTAAACTACCGCTAGCTTAAAGTCGTGAAGAAACTATAGTGATAACCGAGCAAAAAAGACAGGAAAAAAATGTAGTGATTACATTCTCATTGTAATTATCCATGTTGTACTCCTGTAAATAGTTGATTAGTAATACACAATCCGTTAAAAGGGTTTTGTTATGTTTATTGTTATAACTTTAATCGTCAATTAAAAAAAATAAGTTTATATAATTAATAATTTGTTCGGTCCTAAGAGTATTTTTTCGTCTCGACCCGAACACTTGAATTCTCAGGGTCGACCTTGATCAACGGAGTGGCTCTCTTTGTTTCGTAAAGGCAAAGAATTGTATTTAACGTTACTCATATTGAGTGTCTCCATCAACATGCAAATGAGTTAATATAAAATAAAAAATATAAACTATGAATTTTATGATGCAAACACTACCGAGTTTGGTTTTAACAAAATTATTGTAATCGACAGCTCATTATCTTTCGCATTCCAATCTCACCATTCTCCGTAGTCCTACAAACAAATAAAAAAATCGGTCATACATTACACATGATGAATAAATATTTAGAGAAAACAGCTAATACAACAACTAGGAATCTTTCAAAACAAAGAAAATACAATATTCCACTACCAGAGCTAGCATTTTGTTTTGTATAAAAACAGTTTCTGAACATCAGATGCACTTGTTCAACTCAATCACGAAGAAAAATGTACGGAACGTTATTTGAAGAGGCAGAAGTGAACGTACCGGCAAGCAAAGCTTGGGCACTCTTTGGCGCTCTTGAGCTATCAAAGCTTGCTGTCGGAAAACTTATTGACGCGGCTGATGTGGTTGAAGGCGATGGTGGGGTCGGTACCATTCTCAAAGTCACCTTTATGCCAGGTAAGTATATCTGATTATGTAAAGAAATAAGTCTGACAAAACATATCTTATTGTACGTGTTTAACGTGTCTAATAGGTTAAAGACAACGTGATTAATACAACTATCAAAACAGGTCATATATATCGTGTCATTTATATGTTTTATGTACCAATGATGGAGTCTGGCATCTTGATTTTTAGGAAAATTAGATTCTAATAATAATCTAAACTATCACTTTGACCAACAATAATCTCAACTATCACTTTTGTTATCAATATCAGTCTCATAAGCAAAATTATTAAAGCTTTGCAGTTAATTTCTTCTCAAATTCCATCAAAATGTTAATTTTAAATGAAATACCAAAACGTATAAGCAAAATCAAGTGAAAATCAATTGTACGTATATAAAGTTGAAATCTTTGATAAATTTGCTTCTTGGATTGCTATTGACAACGAAAGTGATAGTTCGAATAATTATTGGTCAATGTGTCATAGTTTTGATTATTAAGAGAGTAATAAATTAAACAGCGTACTTTCTATTATACAGTTTTAATTGTGTCAAAATAATGTCATAAATTCTCGGCCTCATAAGGAAATCATATATTTCTTAACAAAAACAATTACTACTACATAAACAAGTATTATGAATATGTGCAGGGTATGTTTTCCGGTACTACAAGGAGAAGTTTACAAAGGTTGATAACGAGAATATGATCAAAGAAGCTGAAGGAGTGGAAGGGGGATATCTTGACATTGGTTTTACTTTATATAGGATAAGGTTTGAAATAAAAGAGAAACAAAATGATGAGTCATCATGTCTTTTGAAATTAACGATTGAATACGAGGTTAAAGAAGAGTTTGCTGCTAACGCTTCTCTTGTTACCACCAAGCTTCTCCTTGCTATTATAAGCGTTGCAAACGAGCATCTTTTGAAATCTAATTAACATGAGAACCAGTTATTTTATATCGTGTTTATGATTAGTGTGATTGTAAGGAATAAATACGGATTATGTCAATGCTTCTAGTGGTATGAGCTAACCGATCGATTGCATCGGCTTTTTATTTGGAGAATAATGAGTTGTTGGAGATTACCGTTAATGATTCCCTGATATTCTGTGGTACCTTATGAGATTATTTATAAAATGCACTAAAGGTTAGCAAGGGTATATATGATAATATCCCTTGCTATTATTTAGTGATCATCTATTTCAAGTTTAAGTTGTACCGGAGGTTATTGGGAGTGAAATGATCAAAATAACAATGAAGTTTCATTTTCTTTAAACCAAGTCAACATAAACAATAGTCAAGTTTCATTTACGTTACGTTTAAAATACTCATCTTTAGACTTAAAACATCTATATTTTTTTTTTACAATAATAGGTAATGAAATGTGTGTGATTTATGTAGTTGGAAAAAAGTATGAGTGGCTTCCTTTAAACAATTGATTTATTTCATGATTTACCCCAACAAACTAACACATTTTCATCTATCATTAGTAATATTGTTATTTACTAATAGCATTTCTATCAATTATGTTAAGGTTATATAGAGAAAAAAAAGCTACAATAAGTACCCAAAACAAACAAGCATGATACCCTTCCAAAATTTACAAGCCATCTCGATGAACACGTGGGTTGCTTTATGTTTTTCTTGTGAGTATACCTCAACTTTCATCATGTTTTGACAATAGGTGGATTTGGCGACAGGGGCGGATCTAGGTTGAAGGTACCGGGTTCACCGGAACCCACCGTCTTTCGAAAAATTAGTAGGGATTAAACAGCGTCTTTAAAAAACTACAGTGAACCCATATATATAATCAAGAGTGAATCCATATCAATAATCTTAAACAGCGTAGTGGCAAAAGTCCCTTGTGTTTCCTCTCAAAGGTTGCCAGTTCGATTCCCGTTTCCCTCTTACGGGCTCCTTCTTACGTTTTTGAAGTTTTTTTGAATTAATTGCTTACAAGAGTCATTGGAGTTTAATTTCAAATACTTTGTTTTTTCATCCCATATGTTTTAATCAACTAAGCATAATGCTTATAGGCTTCTAGCCTCATATGTTCTTTAATATGTCATAAAAAACCTTATTACAATTTACATGTTTTTTAAATAATAACACGAAGTTATTATGAATTAAGGTATCTCCTTGGAAGTGAGACGAAAGATGTTGAGATTCTAAAAGAAAATATCACATTCTTACTAAATTTTCGGTTTGATGTAGTTGGGTGACACTTGTTTTATGTTGGGTCAACTTGAAGATTTTTTAAAACGTTAAACATTCCGTTTGAAAGTACAACAAAATGTGTTAGTTCATGTAATTTCAGTCTCAATTTAGACGATATTCAAGCTTGGTTTTTCTTGAGGTAAATTTTTTATTTCTTTCAAGTATTTAGTGTATTTGTTTGCCTTTTCTTGGCGAATGTATAAGTGTTCGACCTGACACGGTTTGGGTGTTCGGCCCAAAAATTCTAACATTTAGTGGTGAGGAATGTGACTAACAAAAAATGTGAACCCATAGGAAAAAATTCCTGAATCCGTCACTGTTTGGCGATGTTTTAACCCAAACTAATAGACTGTTTATTCTCATCAAAATCGTCTAAAAACTAAGGCGTTAGTTTGACTGACCAATGCATATGACTTATGAACACAACAACAATAAAGGGTCATTGTAAAGTACTCTTGAGCCCACGTGTGAATCCTTAGAACTCATTTTCATATTACATGAATGGGTTTTATTAATTTATCAAGGATTTCTATATGTATGACCTATTTGTGGTGAAATAGTGGATGAAATTCCATTCCAAACTCGATGCCGGGTGAGGAATGGCGTATGAACTTTGACAGTTTGACTTATATCAAATAGATGTGATACACATTAAAAAGATACAGATTTCTCTAATAAAGCTTTCAAAAAATGACACGTGACATTTTCTTAATTTTTCAAAAGTTTTTAGATTATTTAAATCAATAAGATTTATTTTGAATTCTTTTATACTTTTTATTTTATCTTAAATTATAAAATACATTTAAATTCTAAAATCATTTAATATTCTTATTATCTAATTAAGTATTTATCTTTTTATAAATTATTTTATTTTAAAAATATTATTAAATAAGAAACTCGTGTAATACATGGGTTATAAGTTAGTATACTATGTACAAGTATATTATTACGTATAACATGTGATTTTTAAAGATTTTCTGCTTTTGCTTTTTATTGATTCTGAAAACGAAAATATAAAGTGTGACTAACTTTTTCCTCAACGTAATAAAAAATAAATTATTATTGATAAGAAAAATAGAAGGAAAATCCGGAAGTGTGTGAGCGAGAGAATTGGGGAAGATGAACAATTTGGTGGCACCTTCAACGCTACGATGCTCAATTCCTGCAATAACTTCACGTTTCAATGATCTTAATTTGAATCGATTGTTGATCAACAACAACAATGGCCGAATCATTAGCAGCTGCGCGATCAATCGACAACTCCATTCTCACTCTAAATCCTCCTACCTCTTCTCCACAACCTCCACCAATCGCCGCCGTCCTCCGCTCATTTCCGCCATGGCTTCGTCTACCCGAGCTCCTTCGCAGGTTTATCCTGTCTTACTTCTTGATTAGCTTCATGTTCTTGTTCATTTGCTTGTAAATATCTGTTGTATGAAAAAATCGTATCCAGTCAAGTTTTCATTATACAAACATATACAACGTATAGTATAGTCCCGATAACACAAAAGTGTGCCCAAAAAATTAGAGCTACAACTATACAGTATTGTTGATTATAATAGTAAACTAATGCTAGCTTAAAGTGGTGAAAAAACTATAGTGATAACCTAGCAAAAAGACTGGAAAAAACTATAGTGATTAGATTTTCATTGTAATTATCCATGTTGTACTCCTGTAAATAGTTGATTAGTAATACACAATCCGTTAAGGAGTTTTTATTTTCCTATAGTTTGAATGTGGTGTGTTAGTTCTGTGACTGATTGTGTTTAAGTTACAAATTAAGTCAACTTAATAGAAATTGACTAAAATGGTGGCAAATGTTTGATGAGAATCACACATGTTTTTTTGTGTTGATTAGAGTGCTTCATCTGGTGATGCTACTGCTGAGGTCTTTCAACTCATTAAAGATCATCAGGTACTTTTGTGGCTCAAAGTATTGTGTTTTGTTTGTATTCATTCTTTAGAACATATGCGTATACGTATGTGTGTGCGCGCGCGTGCTTGATTAAAACATATATTATTGCGTGTGTGCTTGATATTACAGGAAAGGGCTGCTAGACTTCCTCCCATAGAAGAGGTCAAGACTGTTCTTTATCATGGCATCCGTGGCGTTCTTTCCACTTTTTCACAGGTTAATTGCGTCTTCTGTTTTTAATTATTGTAAGTTATATAATCTCATAGTTTGTTTATAGTCTGATTGTTTGATACAAAATTTGATGTTTTGGAATTAAGTTTAATTTAGAGTTGTAGTATATGAGCAACAAGGGTTTGCTAACAAATAGACTTCATTTGCAAACTCTAGAAATGATTTTTGTGATAAAAATGAGCCAATTTTTGGATCGATTATTGATATTAATTTATGTATTCTTGTAGAACACATGAATGAGTTATTACATATATGACTATATAAGTATTACTACTCTTACCAAGACTGTTAATCTTCTTGATAAAAACATATACAATTCATAAGCAAAGATTAAAAAAGCATCTATTTTGACTTTGAAGTCAAACTTATAGTATACATTCGAGTGGAGATGTTGTGGGTTGATTTCCAAGTTTTAGCAAGCACATAATATGGACTCATTTTATAAAAACACACATGGTATTTATTTATCAATATTTAGTTTTATTCCTGTAATTATTTAGTTATTTTTATAGTGTTTACTTTGCAGAAGTATGACAGTTATCCATCAGGATCAATGGTTGATTTTGCATGTGATGCGTATGGATCTCCGATATTAGCAGTCAGCAGTTTGGCAGTTCATACCAAGGTTTTCAAACATGAACTTTTTATAGCCACAAAAACGTAAAACCAATAATTGTGTTATCTTATAAAAATCTTAAACTATTATTGTTGTATTATCATCATTAAATTTAAATGATTTTGCAGGACCTTTTAGCTAATCCTAAATGCTCATTGCTTGTGGCAAAAGACCCTGAAGATAGAACTGATTTAGTTATAACTGTACATGGTGATGCTGTTATTGTAAGCCCATATATGTTAAACCTTTTTATTTTTTGCAAGATTTATATTATAGTTAACTTGAATACTAAGTTAATCATTGATTAAGTTTTTTAATCAATTTTTAAGGTTCCCAATGAGGAAAGAGATGTTATACGTACTGCATACTTGGCAAGACATCCTGAAGCTTTTTGGGTAAACCATTTTATAACCTAACAACTTCTACTTTGGTCTAATATCCGGTTTTTTTTAATTATTTTTTTTATTTTACATTTTATAATGACCTCAATACTTGATAATAACGAAGGTTGACTTTGGTGACTTCCAATTTATGCGCATTGAGCCAAAAGTTGTGAGATTTGTTTCTGGTGTTGCCACCGCTTTGTTAGGGTCAGGAGGTTTGTATAATTTTTTATTTTTTTTCAATTGATATTATGAATCATTTGGGATTTTGTGTTTTGTGTTGATCTAACCTCATTGAGCAAAGGAGTTGTCTCTGAAAGCTAAATGTTGATAATTGGTTAAGTGATAATATGGTACAATTTAAAAAAAAAATACAAAGATTTCTAAATTTTGAAATTATGATCTCAGTAGCTAATTTGAATATTTTATGGTTTATATTTTATTCTTTTGAATTATAAATTTTTTTCAACTAATCTCAGAGTTCACAAAGGAGGAGTTTGCAGCAGCAAAGGTGGATCCAATCTATAAATTCTCCAAGCCTGTGACGGTGAGATCCCAATTTGATCTTTATATACAATAATTGCCAACGATGTATTAATGTATACTAAAGTTTTGTTATTAAAATAACTCTCAATTTTTATTTAAAATATTGATTTAGAGGGATATAAGCATCACAACACACACTAATAACTATCTTTACATAAATGATAGACGAGACATTTGAGAATTTGAGATTACCAACTTTAAATATATAATGTAGACACATCTCAAGATTTCATTTTTTTAAATATATATATTTAGGGAATGTATAAACATGAAACCCGCTTGAACTAAAAAACTTTGGAAACCCGTACTTTACATATGTAACATCGATATTTTTATAATTTTTTTTTAACTCTATATTCAATTTTATGACTTTTGCTTAAAAATAAAAAGCGCCAAGTTAATATTTAAAAATAAAGATATGTTACATATGTAAACAGCATGTTACGTATGTAAAATCGTCTGAACACCCATAGTTACACACGAGAACGTTTTTATTTTTATTTTTGCAGATTTAAAAAAAAAAAATGCCTTCAGCGCTTTTTTTTTTTTTTTTTTTTTTAATAAAAAGGTGAAAAAATTAGGTATAAAACCTACCCTATATAAAATAATAATAATAATAATAATAATAATTTTTTATATGGGTTTCTTAGGATTTCTAATCGAACTTGGGTTTCCATTTTATCCTAACCCTATATATATATATATATATATATAATATAATCTCTGTATAATTACAATCCATTGGTTTTTAATTAACTCATAATGTTTACAATGCAGTCTCACATGAATAAAGACCATTCAGATGATACAAAACTCATGGTTCAACACTCAACATCAATCCCGGTAATCCATAATCTTAAGTTATTTTATTGTACATGACTAATCATTTTTACTAGAAAGAAAACATAATTTATCATCAAATCTCTAGTTATATTCTTAACTACATAAATTTAATCATATTACAATTATCTGAATTTTGCAAAATTAGCAACTGTATTATGTTATCTTATTACCAATGTCTGATTTTACAGGTGGACTTTGCATACATGCTGGATCTTGATAGCCTCGGATTTAATGTAAAGGTGATTTATTATTTTTCATCACTTACCACCATATAATCATTGCTTAAATTTAAAAAATACAATTTAATTAATCTAAACTCCAGAAAACATTAATTTTCATGATACATAGTTCATTTATAATATTAGGTGTTTTAGCAGAAGCTACTATATAATGTTACTTACAATCTAACATTAAAACAAAAGTTATACTAATACTTCTATAGCTTCAGTTCTGTAATGTAACTATGGTTTTTTATTTATTTTTTATTTTTTAAATTTTTTTGACATTTTTATTTCAGGCTGGCTATCAAGGGAGAGAGTTTAAGCTTCGGATTCCATTCTCTAGGCGTGCAGAAGATAGAAAGTAAGGGTTATAAATGGGTCAAAATGGGTACATATTGTATGCCTCTCAAACTCCCCACTATCATAATATCAAATCTTGATTATTCAAAATTATATATAAATTTGAGTTTTTTAGTTGCTCCCTTTTGTATTATTTTAGGAAAGATTTGTGTCACATCGCCAAGTTCACAGAGTACACATTGCCCAAATTTTGAATGGTTGTGATTAGTAAATTAAACCTCCTAAAACGTTTTATTCTAAAATTTAAGTTTTTATTTTTATTATCATTATATAGATTTTGTAATCCTATATAACCCATTAATTAGGTATATATTTATTAATTTTCATGTGGTTATTAAAAGTCTAACAAGTGGTAAAAAAAGGTTGCCTTTCAACCCAACCCGTTTTGACCTGCATTTAAAATTACTCTTGTCGACATGTTACCCATCTGGTAACCCTTGAATTATATTTTGTCTCTAATAAGTCAAAGGAGTAAATTTCAAAACGGGTCAAAATACACCCAAAGTGATTTCAAATGCTTAAATCATATATTTTTTAAATAAATATTATTATTTAGCATTAGAGCTTAATAATCTTGGTAAATGCATTAGTTATTTATAAAAGTTAGTACATATTGGTTTCCCTAGAATATGCATCATATTGCTTGATGAAAGCACTTAAGCTTTTTTATTTATGCTATATGTTATTTGTTTATTAAAGCGTTTTTTTCCTATATTTTTGTTTGGGTTTGTTTTTTATGTTTCTGTTTTGGGTGGACTCTTACGTCTGACAGGTGCTTTTGAAATGGCTGCATTGATTTTATGAGTTTGAGATTGATTTTTTTTTTATGTATTAATTTATTTCGAAGTTGAAAGTATATGAAATGCCTTCTTGAAAATGGTGTTGGTGTTGGTGTTGGTGATTTGAGTCACAATACAATCTGTGTCTTCTCAACTTAATAAAAGTTTTGTGATTGTCATGCTTTGGTATTTGGAAACAAATGTCCTATAGGTTTATGATATTCATATTGATCTCTCTTTAGCGATTATTCATGATACCATTTCCTTATACTTAATATTGTAGCATTTAGTAGCAATTATAATTAAAAAAAATTGCATAAAATATGCTAAAATATGTAAAATACACTCAAAAATACCTAAAATACGAAAATACGCTACAAAAAAAACTACAATACGCTCAAAAAATCCAAATACGCTCAAAAAACCCAAAAGAAATTTAAAATAGCTCAGAAAAACCTAAAACAGCTCAGCAGCTCAGAAAAACACAAAAATAAAAAATACGTACATGTCTCTATACGTCGCTATTTGGCCGCTATGCACAAATAGCGGGAGATCACCGCTTCGATACATAGCGCGCTATAGCGAGCGCTATCTTCGCTATTGATAACTATGTGTTTGACACGTTTAAAATAAAAGCTTGAAAACAAACTGCCAATTCTAATCTATATAAGGTAATATATCAATCAATACAAAATATATTATGTTGTTTTGGAGAAACATAAAATTCACAGTTCTTTGTTGTTTCAGTCGTCAATGCGGCTACAATAAATGTACCAATCAAAGAGGAGAAGCTACAAGATGCGTAAGGCTTTTGATTGATGAAGAATGGTAGTCGATCCGTATGAATTATTATATTTAGATTTATATGTGTATGACTAATATTCTTTAATTTGTATCTTCGAATTAATATTTTTAAATCATTGTGTTTATGACTGATATTTTCTTATTAGTTTTTTTGTTATTATTTAATTGAGATATGTAAGACTTGTGGTATCAAGAGACCAGACCGAAGCTACGAGTTGAAAAAGAATACTAACAAGAGTATTATCTATATCACGAGAGGAATTACATATTAACAAATTTCATTGAAGTACCACGATGTAGATTGCCATCGCCGCCGCATCGCGCGGGTTTCCTACTAGTTTAAATATATAAGTATTCAAGATATAGTTCACATATATAAATTAACACGTATAATTGTATGTACAAAATAAGTCGGAAGCAGACCTGTAAAGTTGACGGGTGTCACACCGGTTACGGAAGAGTCGGTACAGGAGACAGTACCACTGCAGATAGGCAGATTAGTTCGACATGACACTAGATTACGTTAGTTGGGTACGAGTATAGATGACACAGATGAGAGACAGCGTGAGATCATTGGGAGAGTTTAGGGTTTGATTATAGAGCACATGTCTCTAGAGGATGCGCAACACGATGCATTTGACTACATCAACGCTCTGCAGTAGGCGATTGATGAGTTGACTGACAGAGTGGCGACAACAAAGCAGAAGGAAGCTACAGTTGAGCAGCAGATGACTGACCTTTGAAAGTAGTTCTAGACTGTGTCAGTATTTGTGCGATGTTCATATTTTGGCTGCTACTGATATTCACGTGGGCATCTTTCGAGGATCTTGTGATTTTCTTTTACCCATACGAGCGGGGTGTGCTCGTTTAGTTTTGTTAGGAAACTTGTTTATTGGGCTTTGTATCCCACTAATTTGGATTGTAAATGTATAAACAAGTATTTCATGGTGTATATATATATATGATCGTTTTCTGTTTAGTTGTTGTTATTATTATTCATATTATCTTATATCTTGTTGGTATGCAAACGTACATTGTCTTATCTTGCAATTCTTTTTTTTCTTTTTTTTTTTTTTTTGGAAATGGGCATTGCCCATGGCAAACTTTATTAGAAATAAACAAACTAATTACAATATAAGTCAACTAATGATTTTAAGACTTTAAGTCTTAAATCATTAATTCCTAAGAAAGAAATAAACAACATATACCATTTCTTACTATCCAAATTTAATCTATCACTAACATGCCTATACAACCGAAGTGGATTACAACAAAGACCAATCCAAATCTCTATACATGAAGCCCAATATCTAGCAGCCCATACCATAAAGGGCCCAATCCAATCCTCAAGCCCAATCCATGCAACATGCAAAGAGTACCAACTTTGATCTTCAATATTAATCAGCCCTACATTCTTGTAACTCCAGCCCATCATCAACTTAGTGATCAGACATTGCATCCTTTTGGCCCACCAAAACACAATCCATTTGGCACAAAAATATCCAGCCCATCTATCGCCAACACATTTTAGAGTAGCAATCCATTAACTTTCATTAAGGGTAATATAGTCAATCTTCTTGATTCTCACCCTTAATCGAACTATTACAGAATAAGTCCCAGGGGTAACAACGTAAATCCATCCTCCAAACCAATATTGAGTCTTCAAATTAATAACCACTTCTGCAACCGAAAATAACAACTTTTTGAACCTATTAACCTCTTCATGCTTGACTTTTTAAAAGCCATACAGCACCTGATCCATCCTTTAGCCGAAAACTTTTTGGAAACTAAATTCTGTTTTGACCATCCAACCATCCACCATTGACTTACTCTATTCTCAACACACAATAACCAATTTTTAAGTTGTCCATTGGGCACACAGTTTGACTTTTTAAAAGTCAAATAACAGGAACACTTGGAATTCTTCCAGACTACTATACACCAAACAAGGGCAATATCGCCAATGGTTTACATAATCCTATTCAAGGTTTGTAACACAAACTCCAACCAATCTATATCAGCAAATAACCACTTTTGGCAAATATTGTTTATCAAACAAATTGACTTTCCAAGAGTCAAACAACATTCATAATCATTAACCCATAAAAATCTGTTATGCACCACTCGCATTCTATCTTTAATTTTGCCTGCCCACCAGAATATGTTTACAGGATCACTTAAGTGCACAAAATCCAAATTAGTTCTTCTTTTGATAATTGACTTTCCATAAGTCAACCCACTCCCTTGCATCACTGGAATTGACCACCAAGTAAACCCATTATTAGACCAATTCTTATCCAGTCTGGTCCCAATACCTCCTAAAACCCTCATAAACTTCATGACTGTCAATTGTTTCCATATTGACCAGTTTGACTTTAAAGTAGTCACACTGCAGAAAAAAACCAGAATACCATTATTGCCTTTATCAACCATTCTCATCGAGCTCCTAAATTCCAATATATCAGTATACTTTCTAAGCTCCATCCAATAATCACTTTCACCAATCAAAATTTCTTTGAAAATTTTCCAATTTTACTGTTTAGAAAGATTTGATTTTGATGAATATTCAACTGAACCACCCTCATTATCACTTATTTTCAAATTATCTTGGAGCCATAAATTCAAAACACAATGTGACGCCCGTCTTCCAGGCTTGGCCCCTAGGTGACGTCACTCATCGGATTTACACAATAGCAATGATTCAATAG
>WOUH02000003.1:339697-360634 GCA_009936405.2 Stevia rebaudiana | reverse complement strand
ACCAGCGTAAGCTGAGCCTTTCCAAATCATATGTAATCTCAGGTACCTAAGCAGGGGCACAAGGGAGGTTGCATGATAATGATTATCTGTTTAATACTTGTATTGTATTACTTGTTATCATATGATGTAATCTTATGCTTCCGCAATCATGTAATATCAATCTGAATATGATAATGTAATGAATGTTTTGCTTTAGTACAATCTGTGTTGCATAGTATAAACCGGTTGACTCGATCGTGACGCTTGACTGACCCGATTAGTTGGCAGACCGCCCTCTGGACCGGTCGGAGACCGGGGGGCCGGGGAGCGGGGTGTCACAATCGTAACCCAAAGTAACTGTCAAAGACAATTCTCAGCTACCAAAGAACTTATACGATCAGAAAGATTCTACACAGCTGCAGAAGAACAAAAACTACTTCAGAAAAACAAAGTCTCTGTGTCAATAGACTTTTTACTGTCGACGACATTCATCTAATGCCGACATACTGCAACTACCGAAGGAATGTTCTTTTGAGGAATGTATGATTAGTTGACCTTCTCACACGGACTTGTAGGACACTTTCGATTGACAATTTACATGTTCTTGCTGACACAATATAATAATCTCCTTAATAAAGCAATCAACATTAATTGATTGTTTGAATGTGTCAACCTCTTGGAGGTTTATTACCATACATGTAATTAATAAATCAGTATGGTTTGTCATAGTTACATTGTATACTAGATTTAGCTCATTTTTGTTTCTAGTGTATGTCCAATATGTTATTAGTGAGGTATGGTTTGTCATACTTTTATTGTATTTAGACTCGCACACCTACGAACTTGGAGTAAAATATACATAGAACCTTGTTTGAATTTGCTCTTGTGTTGTCTCTTACTTGCAATAGTTTGAGTGGTTGTTAGAATCTTCAAACCCAGTGGTTGACACACGTAAACTTATTCATTTTCGATACCATCCAAAAAAGCTTTTGACATCCATTTGATAAAGCTTAAAGCTTCTTGAACATACAAAAGCAAGTGAAATTTTTAGAGACTCTAGTCTATAAATCAGGCAAATATGCTTCGTCATAAACAATGTATTCTTGTTGATCAAATTCCTTGGCTACTAGCCTTGCTGGATTTCATGTGACTATATCATTTTCATATATATTTTTTGTCTATTTTTTATTCCCAAAGATATATTTTTATTCTTAAAGACCCATTTGGTTCCCAAGATGTTATGACCACTATTCACTAAGAAGTGAGACAAGTTCAAAATTTTGTATTTAGTAAATTATTTTAGTTCATCTTCCATAGACCAAGTGTTGGCAAGCGCCCTACTCAGGTATAATCCGCAACCAACATCTTGGTTGCAAAAACCAAATGTCAAGCTAACGTCATACGAGTGAACCCACCCTCCTTAAGAGAAAACCCGTTATGTTGTAAAACTTGATCCTACAGATCGCAAGTAAACATAATTTTAGACTTTTAGGCTTCCAATATTATTGTTTTGTTACTTATTTAAGATTTAAGATTTAAAATATGTTTTACAATTTTTGAAATATTTACGTTATACTACCCGTTTTGGCATTTAACATATAAGTTTTTAATATAGTATACTTATGAAATTGAATGTAAATTCCCAACTCGAATCTATAGTTACGTCTTACGTCCACCGGCAGTCAATCTCATCGATAAAATGGTCAAGATACAAACATACAGCCAACCGCTAATTAATCACCTTTTCGATTTTAATCTCAAACCGATTAGGACCCAAACCTGATTTACGAAACACACTTTTCAATCCATCCATGACACGCTTCCCCAACCGTCTCGGAGTCTCCTGATCACCCGAATAATCCGACCCATTTCCCCTATCCACCGTCCGAAAACTACCAGAAGAAACCGACCCTTTTTGCCCTCTCTCAACCTTACTCTCGGAGCTAAACCGAAAGCTCTCGGACTTAACCTGACCCATATCCGATTTCGTCAATATCTTCCTCATCCCATTAATCTCTTCTTCCAAGCTTTGAATCCGGGAGCTGGTGTAGTCCATGGTGTCTTTGAGGTCGGCCACCTGCCGGAGTGCGGCGTCACGTTGCAGGATTGCACCAAGGGTGACGGAGGTGGCGGCAACCGCGGCGGCAGTGGATGGTTTGATCGGGCGGTGATTGTGGTTTTTTAGCGTTTGAGCGGCGGAAAAAACGGAACGACGGGTGTTGAGTTGCTCCACGAACATGGCTTGAACCACGAACCGTAATGGCATTCGATGGTTTTGAACAGCGTGCATTAGGGTTTGAGAAGATAGATTTGAGCAGTCAATGTAGTTGCAGATTTTGCTTCCTTCTTGTTCCGTCATCTTCCCGCCGTTTACCTGTAAAATTAAAGAAAAATGTTGCTAATAATGTTATCAAAACTGGATTACTGACCTGTTTCAAGGGCCGAACGATGTTAATTATAAACAAATTAAAAAATTGAACATATAAATATAGCAAGTTCAAAAAAAAATTATAATAGTACAACGTTTATTTTTTTATGTGTGGATTTTCAGTATTCATAAGGTATAAAGTCGATCTTACATATATAAAATACTTCTAAAGAAGTAAGAAATTATTAAAAAAGAATTAGAAAGAAAAAAAAAAGAGAAAATTGCAGGACTATACATGTTGACCACTTTTATTACTAAAATATACATTGTTTTTTAGCCTACGGTTTTTAGTCAGCACCAATCAGAAACTCTCATGTATCCATCCGTAAGCTATTTTAGTAATAAAGTTGGTAAAAATATATATTCTTGCAATTTTCCCTAAAAAAAGGATATTGATCAAAATCCGATCCAAGTAGCAATCACATAGTTTGATTCTTGGTCTGACCAGCTCATATGAAAAGTTTTAACTCTACTAGAAAATTAGGCATTTTCAACCTTATATTTGGTCACAAAGAAGTTGTAATATTGTGACTTATTTGCGACAACAAATACGGTTACAAACACCTATTTGAAAACTCGATTGAGCATCGCAAATTTGCAACTACTTTGCGACGTAACAAGGTATATTTTTTACTGAATAAGTGTATCAAATGCCAAATTTTCTAGTAGGTTCATACATACAGCTATACCAACTATATGTCGATTTCTAAATACTACACTATGTTAGATAGATACAAGAATTCATTGTTTTACTCGATTAATTACTACAAAATCACCTTGAAATAGAAGTCGATGATTCTATACAGCAAATCATGAGTACCATTCAACCTCCGGTGTAACGACTCAACCACCAACCGGAACTCCTCACCGGAAAGCTCCTGAACACCATCAAACCAACTCAAAACATCTCCGGTGACGTCACAATTCAACTTCATAGCCTCTATACACCTACTTACAACTCCTGTTCTCGTCTCAACCTCCGGCAAAATTCCGATGCAAGACTTTAAAACCACCGCCGCATATTTCCGGTCCACCGCCACCGTCCGGCAGAAATACGTCTCCGTTTTCTGCCGGAGATTCTCACCGGTATTCGAATCATGGTTCATTTCCAGCAACTCAGCTGCTAGTAAAAGAGATGCGACGTTGAACGGCGTGATGAAGAGGTGGGCGCCGTAACAGTAATCGACGACGAGAGTGAACGTGTGAGACGTTATCTTTAACGGTGGGGAGATGGTAACTTCCGTGGATTCCGTTAACTGCCGTTTTAGATATCCGCTGCATCGCGCCAGGGGATCCTAGGTGAAACGCAAGATTTAAATGTTTTTTAGAACAGTTCTATTTTAATCATATGTGATATGTTTAGTAAAAAAAATTGTGTAATAAATTCCGACATCGACTTTTTGTGCAGGCTAATAAATAATGAATAACGTGTTTGTTGATTATTAATTTTGGCCATTTAATTTGTATATATCTCTTCATCTTCCTATGTTGGTAAATAAATAGAGTTTATTCATTTCAGTTTATACATATACATAGCGGATAATTAAATACTTTACTAGTTTACTATTATGTCTCAAGCTTAAACGTAAAACCTCTTCATATATCACAATATATAAATAATTTACATGAATAATACCATATGTACATACAAACTAAATTTTTATTTTTTATTTATGTTACTCTTCAAGATAAAAAAGATTTAATTTATGATAAAAAAAAAGTTGATTACAATTAAATGAAGACAAAAAATATATAATATGCTTTCAGTTATAAAATAATTCTGTTTAAGGACACTTCAGTAAGTCACCAAGTGTGTATACGGGCATGGGCATACCTTATGTAAACAAAAACTTGAACCTTGGACATGTAGTAACACATTGGTCTCAACATCATTGTTGAGAGACCTAATTAAAACATAAGATAAAGAAGTTAGAAAAAACTATATATGATTTTTAAAATAAACGTTACATTACACAATTAACTACATTAGCATTAAAAATCTAAAATGTAAGGTTTTATAATTTTTGAAACGAGATTATAAAAAAAGATCGAGATGAAGCTTCACATACCAGAGTTTAACTCGGTTGCGGAGAGAGGCGGCGGACGGGGAAGATGGAAGCGGAGGAGAAGACATAGAAGACGGTGTGGTAGACGATTCGTCACCCGAATCCTCCTCATAGATGGTTTCCACCACCCTCAATTTCTGCCAATCCTCCGGTTCCGGCACGGCGGATATCATGGTGAAGAAGATGAAACGTGAAGCAAAAATTAATTTGCATTTATAATGAAATTTAGTATAAATTCTTTGGATCTTTGGGGGGTTGATAAGCTACTGGTTTGGCCCATTCATTGCGTTGCATGTGATGAATCATAAATGCCCTTACACCTTCCTACTGTACCCTTTTTGTCCTTTAAGTTTTTGGTTTTTTGAATTTGAGATATTTGGCGGTGTATTGTCTTTAGACAAGAAAATCAATACACTTTTGGTTAATACTTAATACTATATAAACTTGAAAAAAAACTAAGTTTTTTAACAGCAAAGGTAACCTTGACCAACCCAAAAGATATTTCAGGTGACTCGAAACTAAAACCTCCCATATGAGAAGTCAATAGGTTAATGGCTATAAACATTTGTTTTTCTTTTTTTCATGTCTCCATTGAACAATATCCTCTAAGAATCATCTAAGTACGATATGAAGAGGATCATAAATATCTTTCTACTGCATGAACATTTACTGAATATGGTTACCCCATAAGCCAATCAGGTAGGGGTGCCGTTTTTATCCGAAACCCGAATACCAAACATGGGTAAAATTAACCCGAACCCGATTAAGATAAAACCCAAACTACCCGAACCCGATTAAGATGGAACCGAACCCGAATGTAATATTTGGTTTGGTAATTGGGTTGGAAAAAGTTTAATTGGGTTAACCGATTAACCCGAATAATAATAAAACTATTTTTTTGTTACTAATATATATTTGTAATCTAGGCTTAATATATATTTAAACATTATTAAGCTTATTTTATTTGAACTGAAAACCGATGAGAGACATGAATGTTGCAATTTGAAAAGGGAATAATATAATAAGTTATTGGTTGATATGATTTCCCGTTTTCTTTATAACTTATAGTTGATACAATTTGGTTTTTAGGCATTTTTTTTAATTCATATGTGTGTTTACATTATGAGGTTGAACAGAACATAATACTAAAATAGTTTTATTTGAATTTTGTGCTTATTATGTAATTAATACCATGTTAAAATAACCTTGTAAAATATGTATTTCAACTTGTACTTAGAACCTCAAAACCGAATAACTCGAAAATGAATAACCCGAATCTTATTTGGTTTGGTAAACGGGTAGGATTCTAATATCAAAAAAACCCGAATAACCCGAAACCCGATCAACACCCCTACTATTAGGTGGTTTAAAGTATAACAAAGTATTTGTTTTTTTTTTTAATAACCAATTAAATAGATAGAAGCTTAATACATTTTTATTCCTAGAAATAAACCTCAAGTATAACCGGGAGGAGGGGGGGGGGGGATTTGTAAGGTTAAGAGTGGGTTCACGGGGGGATCTACTGCATTTCAAAATTTGAATAGAAATGATATATAAAACTGGATGAACTTATATATATTTTCCAGAGTGAATTCTAATAAATAAAGTGTTTCTTATGGTTACCGGTAAAGCATCTTCTTTCACATGACAAAGTCACAAGTTTGGGTGTTCGACTCCTATTCTTGATTTTTTAAATCCAACAACTAATTGTTATGGTATAATTCTTAAAACGGCCGCATAAAACAAAGACACAATCCTCACCTTCCCTAGACTGTCGACTGCTCCTTTCCTCCCCTTCACAAATTCCAACCTTCGACGAGTCAACCACTGCCGACCACCGCCTAGCATTCTCTTTGTGATGCTTATAATCTCTCCTTTTTCGTGGTCATGATGAGTCGGAAAAGTCTCTCTATAGAGGATATTTTGTTGAATATTTAAAGTTGTTAGGATGGGCTGGGGAGAAATCATAAAGTTTATATTAAGTTATGCTCAAGGGAATAGCCAAATGAATCCTAAAAGGAAATTTGTAACTGACAGTTAACTGGGTCTGAATTAATGAGCATACGAACTAAGATTCATATTCATTGCAACATGTTTTACCTCAACTTCGGCTGTGATTTCCCTGGAATGAGAGCTCTTGATTTTCTTCATTTTAAGTGGGCTTCAAAAAGATATTTGAAGAGTCAACTTGGTGGATGCTGGCTTTTAAGAAAATCACTCTTTATTTATAGACTTCAGAGAAAACCGCATGTTAGTGGAATGAGATAAATGGTAGTGGAACCTAAAAAAACGCCATTTATAAAACTTAACCGTCAAATTAGACGGTTGAGATTAATTTTGGGCGATTTAATTCTGGAGCGGATATTGGATCTTTTTCTGGTGAATAAGTCACCGTGAATTAAGAATATATAATTGCTATAGAATATTAGAATTACAAATTGTTACATGGTATCTATTATATAAGTTTAGGTTTATACAAAGTAAAATATTGAGTCATCCTTGAATGCAAAATATAAAAATTACACAAATAGGTGTTTGTGATATGTTTTTTTATAGTAAGTTTAATGCCTTAGTGGTACGAGACTTTCTTGATATTATTGGTGGTCCCTTCTAACGTCTAACGTGACTTGCTTCATATTATATTCAACATTCGTCTAATAAGAACATGACAAGTTGACAAAACAAATAATAACTATATTTTTATCCAATAATAATATAGAATGACTTGTTTAGTTGTTTTAAACAATTTGGTCTTATAAATTTATAATATCTAGTCAAAACTTAAATATTTTTATTCCAATAAAGTATTCGACACTTTAAAACAAAAGCATTTCTTTAAAGAAACTCGTCAATCCACTCGTCTTTCACGCGTTTTCGCTCACACACGTTGAGAACGACCAATCGAACCTTCGCGCCAATTTCCTTCATCTGCAAAAGCTCTTTATATCCAGGATCCGCGTTTCCCATACAATAAATCGAAGTTTGTTTATTCGTTCATCTTGAACACGCTATCAATTCAAGTTTGTAAATTTCTGACTCTTGTCGCATACTGAGTTTGATTATTTCTCTGTGATTTCTCTTCTTTTGAATCCCTGCAATTTGCGAAGTTCTCGTGGTATATATACACATCTAGTTCATGTGTTTGAAGAAAAAGCAACAAAAGAAGAGCAAACAACCATAGTAAAATATTTGATTATCTGGTACTTGATTTTGGTTAATCGAACTTCGAAGTGGCTTTTGGAAGAGTAAAGTTGATATTGGATATTTGAGGTTGAGATGGAGAATTATCTGAATGAAAACTTTGGAGGAGTGAAGCCGAAGCATTCATCCGATGAGGTGTTGCAGAGATGGAGGGATATGTGTGGTCTTGTGAAGAACCCTAAACGACGGTTTCGTTTCACCGCCAACATCGAGAAACGAAACGAAGCTGCTGCCATGCGCCGGACAAATCAGGTTAGTGATCGGATTTTACACACTTGATTGAACTTTTTCTTTTGCGCATTTTCACAAACACTTGGTGATTGTCGTCAAAAAGCATGAACGATGTACAATTGATTATGTAAGTTTATGTTTATGTGTAGTCAAATTAGCATTATTTTACAAATTTGTTATGTGGTCAAATTGGCATTATTTTTGTCCAAATTGGCGTTTGTTTTGTTTCAGTTCACTGAAATTAGAATGTGAATTCGATTTCTAACCTGTTTGGCTCACAAACATTTGTTGGAATTGAAATTGAAGTTCAATTATTGTATCTTTTTTTGTAATAATCCATACCACCTAATCCAAGTGATTTCATCGTGATAAGTTACACATTGGTGTATTTACTAATTATACCTTTACTGATTACAGAATTTGAGGGTTGCTGTCTTGGTATCAAAAGCAGCATTTCATCTCATGAATGGTGAGTTCTTACTTCTTACTTCTTAATATATACATGTCTTCATTTCTCCATCATGTAAACTGCAATCTCATTGATAATGAACATTATGATACTTGCAGGCGCGGAATCAAGCAGCCAAACGCTACCCAATGAGTTCAAATCAGCTGGTTTTGGCATCAGTGCTGATGATGCAGCCTCCATTGTTGAAGGTCATAATCCCGAAAAGCTAAAAACTCGTGGCGGTGTAAATGGTGTTGCAAAAGAACTCAAAACATGCACCACCAATGGTCTTGCAATGGATGACGAAGACGTAACTTGCAGACAACAACTTTATGGAACCAATGAGTTTACTGAACGCGAACAACGAAGCTTTTGGGTGTTTGTGTTTGAAGCCCTGCAAGATATGACACTTATGGTCCTTGCAGTGTGCGCGTTTGTTTCTTTAATTGTTGGTATCGCGACTGAAGGATGGCCAAATGGAGCTCATGATGGTCTTGGAATTGTAGCGAGTATTTTGTTGGTGGTGTTTGTAACCGCAACGAGTGATTATCGTCAGTCGTTGCAGTTTAGAGATTTAGACAAAGAAAAAAAGAAAATATCAGTTCAAGTTACTAGAAACGGTTACAGACAGAAGTTATCTATATACGCGCTACTTCCCGGTGATATTGTTCATTTGGCTATTGGTGATCAAGTTCCTGCAGATGGGCTTTTTCTTTCCGGGTATGCGGTCTCAATTGATAATTCAAGTTTGACCGGTGAAAGCGAGCCGGTCAAAGTCAACTCTGAGAATCCATACTTGTTGTCTGGAACTAAAGTCCAAGATGGGTCATGTAAGATGTTGGTTTTGACAGTTGGCATGAGAACCCAATGGGGAAAACTGATGGCAACTTTAACCGAAGGTGGAAACGATGAAACCCCGTTGCAAGTTAAGTTAAACGGGGTCGCGACTATTATTGGAAAAATCGGTCTTATATTTGCTGTCGTGACTTTTGCGGTTTTGGTTCAAAAGCTATTTGCTAGTAAGTTAATCGAAGGGAGTCAATGGAGTTGGTCTGGTGATGATGCATTGATGTTATTGGAATATTTTGCTATCGCTGTCACCATTGTTGTCGTCGCGGTTCCAGAAGGGTTACCTTTAGCGGTCACATTGAGCCTCGCGTTCGCCATGAAGAAGATGATGAACGACAAAGCGCTTGTTAGAAATCTAGCCGCGTGTGAGACCATGGGGTCCGCAACAACCATTTGCAGCGATAAAACCGGTACACTAACCACCAACCACATGACGGTTGTCAAATCATGCATTTGTATGAATGACAAACAAGACATACCCGATAACGCTAAAAAGATTCTTACACAATCGATATTCACCAACACAGGTGGTGAAGTTGTCGTTAACAAAGAAGGTAAGCGTGTGATACTCGGGTCACCAACCGACACCGCCATTTTGGAGTTCGGGTTGTCACTCGGTGGTGATTTTCAATTCGAACGCGAGTCAACCAAAGTTATTCGAGTCGAACCATTTAACTCGACGAAAAAGCAAATGGGTGTCGTGTTGGAGCTTCCGGAAGGTGGTATCAGAGCTCATTGTAAAGGTGCTTCTGAAATAGTTTTGGCTGCTTGTGACAAAGTGATTAATGAAAATGGTGAAGTTGTAGCTCTTGATGAAGAATTAATAAACCGATTAAAGAACACAATTGATTCGTTCGCGGGTGAAGCTCTTAGAACATTGTGTCTTGCGTATATTGACCTTGAAAGTGGTTTTTCACCCGAAACTCCAATTCCATCTAGCGGGTATACTTGTATTGGAATCGTGGGTATTAAAGATCCGGTTCGTCCAGGTGTCAAAGAATCAGTGGCTCTTTGTAGATCAGCTGGTATAACCGTTCGTATGGTTACAGGTGATAACATAAACACCGCAAAAGCGATAGCTAGAGAATGTGGTATACTTACAGATGACGGGATTGCAATTGAGGGTCCTGATTTTCGCGAGAAGAGTCTCGAGGAATTACTCGAAATAATTCCCAAAATTCAGGTTTGTTAAAATTTTATAATTTTATAAATTCCATCTTACTTGTAAGCTAGTTGAGAAACAATTTTATTAAAAAGTTCTAACTCTCTCTTTTTTATTTATTTATTTTTTAATTCAGGTTATGGCGCGATCTTCGCCTTTAGATAAACATATGTTGGTGAAACATTTGCGAACGACGTTTGGTGAGGTTGTTGCGGTTACGGGTGATGGAACTAACGATGCACCTGCGCTTCATGAAGCAGATATAGGTCTTGCAATGGGTATTGCTGGAACCGAGGTGGCTAAAGAGAGTGCAGATGTTATCATTCTGGATGACAATTTCTCAACAATTGTTACTGTCGCCAAATGGGGACGATCGGTTTATGTTAATATTCAAAAGTTTGTTCAGTTTCAGCTAACTGTCAATATTGTTGCTTTGATAGTGAACTTCACTTCAGCTTGTTTGACAGGTAGTACATTCATTCAAAACCTGCAAATTTTTACCATTTTTACTTAAAAACATATTTGTTTTTATCACAAGGGTATAATGGTCAATTTACTTATTATTCAGGGAGTGCTCCGCTTACAGCGGTACAACTTTTGTGGGTGAACATGATCATGGATACATTGGGAGCATTGGCACTCGCGACGGAGCCTCCAAACGATGAGTTGATGAAGCGAGCTCCTGTTGGACGAAAAGGTAATTTTATAAGCAATGTGATGTGGCGGAACATATTTGGGCAGGCGGTGTACCAATTTGCAGTCATATGGCTTCTTCAATCAAAAGCGAAATCGTTTTTCAACCTCGATGGAGATGATTCCGATCTCATTCTTAACACACTCATCTTCAATTGTTTCGTCTTCTGTCAGGTAACTTCATTTACAAATACAGTTAATTATCTGTGTTTTGCGTAAGGTAACAGGTTTGGGTTTTATTCTTCTAATCTTGTAACGCGTTTGGGTATTAAGGCTAACTTCCGTGAAAGATTTATGCTTTTTAGGGTGAAATGACCAAAATACCCTTTGACTTTTCGGATAGTCAAAGGTTATTGTGGTCATTTCGTCATAGTTCAACGGAAGTTAGCCTTAATACCGAAACTCTTGAAAAAATTGAAAGCATGAAACCTAAACATGTTACTATCCGTAAAACATAGGCAACGTACGAATTGGGTTTTACTATCGTGAGCTGATGTTTGATTGATGATTTATGCAGCTTTTTAACGAGGTGAACTCTCGGGAAATGGAGAAAGAAGACGTTTTGGATGGAATATGGAAGAACAAGGTTTTCGTAAGCGTTATTGGTGCAACCGTCATTTTTCAGGTTATAATAATCGAGTATTTGGGTACGTTTGCTAACACAACGCCACTTACAGCCACGCAATGGTTGTTCAGTGTTTTTACTGGATTTTTAAGCATGCCAATTGCGGTGATCTTGAAGAGAATCCCTGTTTGAGGTTATTTTATTAATCTGACCAAGAAAAGTTGTCCAGAAATGAAACTTAAATCTGGATTAGTTATGTGCAGGCTTGATTAGTTATGTACTTTATCTTGATTAGCTATTTCGATTTTAAATTTTGTAAAGCTTGGTTTAATAGTTTTAAATATTATGTATATTAAGTTTAATATTTGGTTCAACTTATCACCTGCAACTAACTATACTGATTAATCGTTGTTATTATCAAGAAGTTTACAATGGTGGTGGTTTTGATTCACAAGATTTTGTTATTTGTTACTTGTTACCATTGAATGTTTCAAGTACCATAAAGACAAACTAAGGGAACAAATAGCTTCATGGACTCAACGTGAACAACATCATCAGATGAAGAGGTCTAGAGTATGAACATATCATTCAATCTAAAGTTAAATTGAAGTTTGTATCTTATGAAATTGAAATCTATAAATACTGGATTCTAGAATCAAATGGCCTAATTTTGATAGAATCACTTTGATAATCTCATGAGATTGAAGATTACCAAACAAATATATGATACCATTTACCGTTAAAAGTTTGACCATGTTGCACACATCATGGGTTATATCAATCTAATATCATGGTGATTAGTTTGGTGAAAAGTTTAAGCAATTATGTAATGCCTGTTCTAGGATCGATGTGTTACCTCAAATCAATCTTCTTCTTCATACCACAATCATGTAAATCAAATTACGAAGTGGTTACAGTTTCTGTATCTATTTTAGATAATAGTTTTTAAATTATAGGGATTGAAGATATGATATAGCTTCCCTCTTTGCACTTCTGCCTAAAGCACGTTATAAAATTCTATTTTCTTTTTTAAATCAAGCTTGAAATTTCTTGATCTTTGTGGCGCTATTAATTAGTGTTTGACCATTCGAGACGAGTGTTTGACCATTCGAGATGGTTAAACCAAAAAACTTACAAACATATATATCTACCTCTAATAAAAGAGTAATATAAATGTCACATGTTAACACCATAATTACTTGAATTTTTATATATTTTTTCTTTTATCTTAAATTTTAAAATAACGATAAACTTCAAAATCAATTAAAATTATAGTTATCTAATTAAGTATTTATCGATATATTTAAAAGAATAAATTAGAATTTTCATCCCTGCGGTTTGCAATGTTTTACAGTTTCAGTCACTCTTTAATAGAAATCGTCCATAATGTTTCAAGTTTTAACAATTTTCGTTTATAACGTTTCAAGTCTTAAAAATTTCCGCCTATAATGTTTCAAGCAGGGCCGGCCCATAAGCCAAAATTAGAAGCCCTAGCTTCAGGCCCACCTATTTCTGGGCCCCCATATTTATTTACATTGCAGTGGGCTTGGATCTGATATTTGGGCTTTCAATTCAATATGTCTCGGTCACCACTCACCACTCACCGAGAGAAGGAAAAAAGTGACTTCGAGACTCTCAAAAAACAAAAACCGCGAAATTGGGGCTTATGTTTTGGATTTGGGCGACTGGGCATTGAAAAACTCGATGAAGATGAAGGGTCGAAGACGTGCCTTCATCTTCTCGAATCAGAAACTAAGATTCAAAATCATCTTTATTATCTCGAATTAGAACCTAAAAGTCATAATCATCTTCATCTTCTCGGGTTCTCAGTTGCTTAAGATCCGAATTTCCACTTCGAAATATGATTCAAAGTGGTACATAAACTCGAATTCGAATCAGAGTGCTACAAGTTGTGATCTTGGAGACTTGGAAGTGGGAACATGGAAGCTGGAAATTGGAATTTAATACGATTTTATATTCAAAATCACGAACGGAAGCAAAGTGGTACAATTTACATTTAAGTGCTTAATTTTCTTCCTCTTCAAATAAAGTAATATTTCCTCTGCTTCAATTTCTGTTACTTGTTACTAAGTTTCGGCTGATTACATATTTAATTTGGTCTCGTTTTTCTTGGCCTTCTATGACGATTTCATATTGATCTTAATATATTATCTGTTTTTCTTGGCATTAAATGAAAACTCTATTATTTTGATTAGTTAGATTGTTAAAACTGCATTAGTTTGATTTTAGTTTAGTGAATTCTGAATAGAGAGTAGGGTCAATTCATTAGGTATAGTTGAGCATTGATACACATTACGTTAAAGATGATACACAGATTTGTCAACCAAAGATTAAACCTTTGTTGAATAAGAATATTGAAAAGTCATTAGCATACCTTAATTCTAAATCAGTGAATAAACTCATTCAACAAAATGCATTTGTCTCTAGGGGATCTTCCATGAATAACCTGTTGTAAGAAAGAGTGATAAGGAGAAACCCATTGTGTCTTTAATGAATGATACAAGGATCAAGCTACATTTCACTCGTAAAATTTCTTTATTGCTCACAGGTGAGGATAATAAACTAATGAGTCTCTATAGCCATTCTTCTGGGCAAATATCTAAGCTATAAGTTAAATTTTTTTACTTCTACATTTAAATAATTGGTCTTTTCCAAAACTCCACTTGTAGTTTCTGGTCTATTCATTTACATTGTTATTGGCTTATACGAAGGAAAAACTAATAAAATGTCTAAGTTGAATCTTGTATTAAAGTTTAGATTTTTTGAGGTTATTGCTCTCGGCCAAACCCAGATAAGTAATGAGGATTTTGTAACATTGAAGCTCGGGGAAAAGGGCCCCAAAATATGGCTTCGCTTCAGGCCTCCAAAATCATTGAGCCGGCCCTGGTTTCAAGTTTTAACAGTTTCCGTCTCTAACGTTTCAAATCTTAATAGTTTTTCGTTAGTAGTTTATGGACGAAAAAAGTTAAGACTTGATTCCAAATAATGTCTTTTAACTTTTATATATATTTTTTATTTTATCCTAATACTAAAATAGATTTATATATTAAAATCAATTAAATTTTTTTATTATATACTTAAGTATTTATCTTCTATTTTTAAAAGAGTAAATTGCTATTTTCATCCCTGAGATTTGCAATGCTTAACAGTTTCTGTCCACCCGTAACAAAAACAGTTCATAACATTTTAAGTTTTAACAATTTTTGTCTTTAAACTTAAAAAAAAATTAATGTTGATTATGTAAAACCGTGTAATACACGAGTTTGTAAGCTAGTAACTATTATAAAAGAACAAAATTGACAATATGATCATCCTTACACCGTTGCCATATTTGCGAGGCTGTTTAACAAAACTGTGATGAACCATTAAGACGTATGTCTGATTAAAAAGTGGATTTAGAATAACTTACCGATTAATATATTATCTGAACTATTAAGAGATGCAAGAAGCAACCACTCCTTTTACCCTTCAAATTAAAACGGTTATTGCATGGTTCGTACTTTTCTAATAAATGGGTGATTTGCACCCTTTTGATATTGTTCACGTTCAACTGATGTTCTTCAAGTACTGTTCTCTCCAACGTTCACCTTTCGTACACTACAGTCTTCCAACATACTTTTCAGGCGTCTCAAAAGGTACAGCAGATATTACAAGTAAAAGATCTCGAATACCTTCTTCTCCACTCCAAGCCCAAATTCCCCAAACACCTTCACCGTAAATCAATCAATCTCATTCATCTTCATCACCAATTCAATTCACATTGCT
This sequence comes from Stevia rebaudiana, assembly GCA_009936405.2. Classification (NCBI taxonomy): domain Eukaryota; kingdom Viridiplantae; phylum Streptophyta; class Magnoliopsida; order Asterales; family Asteraceae; genus Stevia; species Stevia rebaudiana. The sequence continues at coordinate 345,226 of WOUH02000003.1, read as the reverse complement.
TCTAAACCATCACAAAATGTTCAGGATTGCGTTTCTGTTGGTTCCTCTGTTCTTTCACTCTTCTTCTGGTAAGCTCAGAAAACAGAGTCGTACGAATTTTGGCAACTATTCTTGTTTCTCTTTTTGATTTCTTGGATGTAATTTGTTGGGTTTCAATTTTCCAGTTTTATGTCAAGAATCGCTGCATATTTTGACTCTGCATCGCGATGATTCATCATACATGGCTCGAATTCAAACAATGGGAGTTGCTGTTGATCAAGAAAAGCTTAACGAGGTTTCAAACAGCATTTTAATGGCGGAAAATTGGTTAAGGACTCATGTTTTATCTTATTACCCTTCTAGCAACATACACTCCATTATTGTAACTACGGATCTTCTTTGCAACGATGAGAACATAAAAAATCGAGAAGAGATTGTTCGCTTAACTGTGGATTCAATGAAGAATTTACACCACTCTCTCACCAGATGGGGTCTAGAGAGAGAAATAAAAGTTTCTGTTTCTTTATCGTCTAATTGCTTGCAGCAATCACATCTTCAGCCTGTTGTTGCCTTCTTGGAGAAGATAAACTCAACTTACAGCATAAACACAGCTCAATTTTCTGATCAAGTTGTTAGATTGGTGGTTTCAGAGCTGAAATCCGTGAACAATTTGGGTGTTTTCCGATCGGAAACAGTGAACGTAATATCCCCTGCATCAAAACACGCGAAATCAACAAGAAAGCTTTCATTCATTGATAATTTGTGGTCGACTGCAACTCCACCGTCGCCAGTTGTTCAACTCTCACCGGCACCGGCTGGTTTACCATTCCCACCGGAGATTCAACCTCCTGTAATGGCTCCGGCGAGCAGCCCTTCTCATCCCTACGGATTCATTCTCCCACCCTGTAATCCATACCCTCACCATCAGGTCCATCACCACGCTGCTCCACCGGTGGTCAGTCATGCTGGTGGATCACCGGCAGCCTCACCGATGGTTGGTAACGGTGGTGGATTCGGTTCAGTGGCTGCACCACCGATTTCCGGTGGTCAAGAACGACTGTGGTGTGTGGCGAAACCTAGTGTGCCGTCGGATAAGTTGCAGGTGGCGTTGGATTACGCGTGTGGAGCCGGTGGCGCGGATTGCGGTCCGATCAGGCCGAACGGAAGCTGTTTCTCGCCGGATTCAGTTGTTGCTCATGCATCTTATGCTTTCAATAGTTACTGGCAGAAGAACAAAAAGAATGGTGGAATGTGTGGGTTTGAAGGGACTGCAATGCTCATTAATTCGGACCCAAGTAAGATTACTTTTTATTTTTAAATTTTATCTTTAAATGCATCTTTAGTTTACATTAGATGATAGTCACAACTCTCGAGCCGAGTCGATACGAGTCGGGCCATGTCTGGTTTGATATGTAAACGAGTTGAATTGAGCCAAGCGTAGCGAGTTCATGCCCTGTACGAGTGTACGGTTTGTAAAAGAGTCGAGCTGAGCCAAAGCAAGCTAGTTCTTGCCAGGTTTGATTTGTAAGGGAATCGAGCCAAGCAAGTTTTCTTCTTGCTCAGTTTGGTTTGTAAACGAGTAGAGTCGAGCCGAGCAGGTTCAGTTCGTATATACAGACAGAGTTCAAACAAAGTTTATGAACGTAAGTTTTGAGTAAGTTTCAATCTAAAAGCTACCTTTTATGCCTTTACTGCAGGTTTCCTTCACTGTCATTTTGTTCTTGGTTGAGTTTTGATGTTTTGAGGAGGATTATGGCAATTTGGAGGAGAAGCTGCCTGATTATATGAGCAAAGTTTTAGCAAACCCAATGCGTTGATGTTTATGTATGATGCATTAGAAGTTAAACTATTTATTTAGTAATGATTAACTTTTGTTATTTAGATGTGAATAACGATGCCATGGTTTATCTTACAATAGTCGTATAAATTTTTGGGAAATCACAAAAACATCACTTCTTTTATCTTTGATAGGTGTTTTCTGTTTAAAAAGAATTATGTCACTGAGTTGTATAAATTTTTTAAATGGTGGAAGGATATTTTTGAGGTCGGTATGTTGGGTAAATCAATTAGTGAAAGGTCATCCATACCCGGCACCCGCAAATGTTGACAACGTTGGTGACCGTTCAGCCTACTCTGGTACAAGCTCTGTCTCACATAGAAGTTCTGACTCACCTAAAAGGCGAAGGTTAATAGGGACGTGGAGGGCCGACTACCCCTGTCTTTTTTCGTCCATAGTGTTAATTTTTCGATCGGTACGTAGTTTAAATTTTTTTATACATACTTGTTTCGCCATGGCTCGTGATTTTCATGCTTGGTTTCTGTTCAAGCATTACCACTACTCGTGAAAATGCTTAAAATAAGAATCAAACTCTAGAGTATCTACTTTTACTTTTACTTGAGACTTTTACGTATCGATATTGTTATTCATGTATAAATAATATTATTTAGGGTTTAAATGAGCAAAAATACATACTGTAGATGACCAAAGATTCACGCCTCTAAAAAATGTACACAAATTATGACACGACCATGCTCAAACAATGAACTGAATCATGACTTGACCCATGATTCAATCCATGATCCGAATCACGATACAAACCATTAACAAAACCATGAGTGTGAACCGAACCATGACTGAATCAGAACCGACCCACAAGTTGAATCAAGACCCTAACCACAATTCGACCCATGACTCGAACCATGTCCCGACGCCTAACCGAAGTATGAGCTGAACCATAACCCTGACCATGACCCGAGCATAATCCGAATTAAACAATGACTCGCCCCCCATGATCCAAATAATGACTCGAACCATGACACGACCAATGATCCGATCCATAAGTTTTTTTAATTCGTTCAGTTTTTCCAACCTACCATACAACGCCAAGTAATGGACGAGTGAAAGAAATGGATGGGGCAGGTAATGCTTATGCTCATTTTTTGGGTCATGGGTCTACATGATTCACGTCATTGTTCGGATCATGGGCCGGGTCATAGTTTGGGTTATGAGTCATGATTCAAGTCATGGTTCAGTCTATGGGTCAGTTATGGCCTGATCTAGCTATGCTTTAGCTAATGGTTCGATCATGGTTGGGGCCATGGCTTGGGTTATGCATCAGGACATAGCTCAGTCATGCGTCGGGTCATGTTTTAAGTCATGAGATTTGAATCATAGGTTGGGTCATGGTTTGATTCATGGGTTGGGTCCTGATTTGATTCATGGTTCGGGCCATGACTTTAGTCATGGGTAGGTCATGGTTCGAGTCATTGTTTGGGATAAGAAATCATTAAAAAAAGAAAGCATAATATGTATGTAATACCGTCCCCAAGAAATAAAAATCACTAAGATAAGAAATCATAATTTTTATGTAATAGTACATGCCTTTCGTATGTGTTAATCAAATGTCTTTTATCATGCAAGGAAATAAGTAATTCCATTACACTTTCACATATCAAATGTTAGCTAAATATTTCGCATCATATCGTTACTACTCAGAAACAATATATTAGTTTTTGGTAAGACACTATAAAGTGAAAAGGTTGGTCACATTCCAAGATCTTAATTTGGGCAAAGAATAGATTTCTCTCATATACGACACTTTAAGCTATTAAATAAACTAGATGATTCCATGCCATGTTGTATAGCATTTAGTTTTTTGTTACAGCAACCGAATAGCAAAAGTGCTAGCATCGCATATGGTCTTCCATTATATTAAAAGCTAAAAACATAAACATTAAAATAAAGCCTAATGCAATAACAGAGAAACAGAGGTAAATCTAATATACCATTGAACCACCAACTGAGTCTTTCAATATTAAGACCTGCAAATCATCTAACGATCAGGAAATTAGGAGCTAAAAACGTAGAAAATAGTTTTTAAATATGTTATATCAGTAACAGATGGAAACTCAGAACTATAATTTTACTCCTTTTGAACCATTCACGTGTACATTCTGTGACACCGGCCTGGATACTAAATGAAAGTAAATAATATGTTTACCTATATAAGAAGACAAAAATTACCCATTCAAACCATTTTTGGTGGCAGATCCACCTCTTTCTCCATACAAATCCAACTACACCTCTTAAAGGTTCAAAGTTTCATGAACGTAACATCAGATCACAAATTAAGTAGCGTTATAAGAAAATTAACCACAAATTCAAGCGAGGAGCCAAAAATTTAATTCTATGACGAAGGTCATAGCTGTTTAAACATATTAGCAACACCAACAGCCCTTTAGGAATTTTAGAGGTAACCACAAAAATCCTCTTGAGATCTATCACATGGTCGCTGAATATGTTTATAAAAGTTCACTAATTGATGATATTCATAATAATACATAGATGCAAACTTCTAACCATGAAAATAAAATATATCTTATAAGTGACTGCTATTGGTAAACATAACAGTTTAAACACTATAATTCTCTTGAGTATTAACAATAAAAGTCATTAGACAGACAATCAGAGTGAACATTATTGGTTCTAAAATACTACATCCATATCTAAACACAGAAGGTAAAAAATCTGAAAAGGGAACTAAAGGAAAATTAATTTTCAGAAATCCAGGAGGAAATCAGGTAAACCTAAACATAATTCGACATCCCGGCTAACCAAAGTTACCTGCCAACCGCTATTGTGTTTGCCATTGAGTAATAAAACCGCACAACAAATATAGTAATTTATTACATCTATCAACTTTTTTCATGATGTTTTGGAGGATAAATTGATCAACATGTCATGATAAAGTAATCAAAAGTTACTTACCAATCTCAATGAGTTATAAAATCCGGAAATAAATATTGCAAGCTATTAAAATGTACAATTCTTTTCATGATGATTTGCATAACATGATTATCTGCTCCAAACAACTCAGTTGTAGCTTTGTTAAATGCTTCAATTGGAAGATACCAAGTCAAAGGAAAGAAACGGCCTGTACAGAAAGGAACATGCAAACCGTAATCGGTGATTTATAAAACGAAACATATTACCAACATCAAAAGCAATCAACTCTGTATAAATGGCCGGGATTTCGAGAAGCAACCGGAAAACCCTAGTTCGTGATCCAATCAAGAATAACAAACGCCATGGCCTCAGCTCTCATCAGAGACGACACAAGACAAATCCATAGAAAGAAAAGTAGCAGACGCATAGCATTAAGTGGAGAGCATACAGCTCTCACCAACGCATGACTCACCCATCCATGCTACAACATTTGTACCATATGCATACTAAATGGTACACTTGAATTATTGTTCATAACAACTTGATCATTAATATATACAAGGAGCAACATGCACAACGACGATCAACAAAGAATGATTCGATACCTGGAAGAAAGACACAATTAACCGATCGATAAGAAGGTATAAAAGGGAGCAAAGCGAACACGAATGACTGACCGTCTCCATCTTCGTCAACGATCCCCAACTCTTCTGATTGTTCATTTTGTTCTCCGACCGATCGAACGCCTATAATTCTCAAATATTTTTAAAGTAAATTATATATAATTCTCAAATATTTTTAAAGTAAATGTATAAAGTACAACT
>WOUH02000003.1:326130-339597 GCA_009936405.2 Stevia rebaudiana | reverse complement strand
GATCATTTTTGTTCTTAAAAACCCCGACAGGAATATGCTCCACTAACCCTTGCATGCTTCACAAACAAATATAGAATAAATAAATAAGATATAAAAATGGATCAAATTAAAAGATCAATGCTTAACATTAATATATTAAAAAATTGTTAAATACCAACCCTGAACAAGTAGTTCTCTGGAGAGAGTGACAACTTTTGTCCATTCCCAAAAACCATTTCTTTCAAGAGGTGTGAAACATCACTGAAAAATAAAAGATTTAACATTATTTTGTTTTACAATAATATTAACTGGTAAACATATATATATACACACACACAAAGAATATAACTTGGATCAGGACATTTGATCTGATGAACACCAATGGATTCGTTTCTAACCTGCTCACATGATAAAAATAATCAATACTTCCCTTTTGACAAAATTAAATCTTTTTACTATATAATACTCAAAATGAGAATATAAAAATCTAATAGCATGCTTAATGCCAATTAAAACCAGATTCAGGCAGGTATGCATAAGTTGTACCACTGTCAAGAACCGTTCCAAACTTTCCATCGATGACACTGGCAACGCGTATTTTCTTCAACTCAATATTGTAATATGAGTTGTTTCCAAATGTGTGAGATGTACAAAATGTATTTTGATAGAAAAATATCAAATTTTATATCTATATGTTAGATAAATACAAAACACACCTGCGTACCAGATCCGAATGTGAATGTGTGCACAGCGGTTTAATTCCACCAAGAACCATTGCACCACCACCATCCATTATGAAAAAGAATCACTTATAACACCGCTGTCAACAAGTTGATCAACTATACTCAAATCAACACGTCCCAAACCTGTTATTCCATCAGCACGCTGACTGTACAGATCACCGGTTCCTTTATTTTCACACACGAAAACCGCATGCTGAGGTGGCAGATCGGATTGGTTGCCAAAAGATACAATATCCTCACCGAGAACACCACTGCTGAAAGGAACTCATTTCAGCATATCGCCTTTCATATATGCATTGGTCTCTGAAATTGCATGAAATTACACCAAAAAAACCTGAAATGGTGTGTTTATACAAAAAGAATGATATAGTGCATACAAGAATGATGCTTTGAAACAGAAAACATTATCAAATGCATCCATAACGTCAAGTAAACAAAATGAGTTGTAATACCTGATGTTTGCCAAATTGTTCACAGGTGGAGCATGGAAGATAGGTATTACAGTACTCGCTGTGTCAACAATAAGTGCAAATCTCTGTGGTGGTGAACCAACCCACAATCGCGTAGTATAATAACTACAAATCATCAATATCAGTCTCACATTAATCTCAATTTAAGAGCACTATCTAGGTTTTTGAAACTTTAGAAGTACAAACAATACGAATCAATTGTAAATATTCGAACTTGAAGTGATTGCAATTCACAACTTAATACTTAGCGTGTTAGATTTGTGTTTCAGTGAAATAGATCTAGAAAATGTAAAAAGCTAAAATTACCCGCTGAGGAGAAGATCATCATGTAGATCCATGCGAGCATTTTGGACAAGGAGGACCGGAGTTGATGCCGAGATATCGCATCGCCGGAGAATGGAGTAGTCATGCTAAGTCATTAACATTTGGGGTTCGTAGGTACTCTTGACTGAAGCATGAGACAACGCCTTCTAAGAACTTTGTAAGCGTAGTCCTTGTTGCTGTAGCACTCATCCTCAAATATTCACCATGCGCATCTGCTGATGTCCCATACGCTAACACTCGCATAGCTGCAATACATTTCTGCAATGGTGAAAGACCTTGTCTACCCGTAGCATTGCGCCTTTGTTGAAAAAATATGTCGTTGGTCGTAACAGCATCAACTATGCGAAGAAAAAATGGTTTTTGCATTCGAAATCGTAGACGAAAAGCTGCTTGATCATATGTTGGGTTTTCAACAAAGTAATCTCCCATCAAACGTGCTTCGCCCTGCTCACGTTCTCGATCACAATACCTCCTTCTTGATGTGATTTGCATGTTTATAAGTAACTCACTCATTATGCCGTGCAGAACTTGTGCTTCCCATTCATTATACTCTCTCGTATTAGATGAATTTGAACTCTCAGATAAATCATCACTGCTAGACATTTCATTATTCAATGTTTCTAAATGCCTAAGAAAGCATATGAATACACATATTTATACAACAAAAAAAAGTAATGTCAGATAATGTTTTATTTTTTATAATATATAGAGATAATGTAAGATTTTTTTATTCAAAGAGATAATGTAACATTTTTATAATATTTAGTAGAATTGTTTGATTTTATTAATTTAAAGAAAATTTAAGCATCTAATTAAATTGACAACCATCACTATGAAGATAAAGTTGTATTTAAAGATAATCTTGCACTTAAAGAAACACAATTACATTATAAATAAACTCATATTTAATATTTTACAAATACATAAAAACCAAACTAAAGATAGAAACACACCAAACTAAATTTAATTTCCATAAAACTTCAATAATAGATTACGCTTGACTTGTTCTTCTTCAAATGACAAATTCTACCTTTTTAACAATGTGTTTAGAGTCAAAAGTTCCATTTTCTTTTGCTCAATTTCTTCCTTTTATTTTGTTTTTGTTGCTCGAACTCGAATTTTTTTTTCATGAAATCAATTTGACTATCTCGGGTAACCATCATTGCACGAAATTGTTCAACAATTTCATTAGAAACCTTACATTTTCCTTTCTTTTTTTAGCTTCATCTCTACCTGTTGGACGTTGTATTGAAGAACCACCACTACCTAGCGAGTCTTGGGTGGAATTTACATAATAGTCCCCTTCTTCTGAAGTCATTGTTCGTTTTGTACTACCACCACTTTCTTCATCATCTACTTCTGGTTCAGGATGGTTACGTGTAGTTCCACGAGGTATCTCTAAAGCCCATTTTGGGTTGTTACACATAACTTCATTGAAAACAATAGAGTCGTTAAACTTTTTCCCACTTTGCTCATAAATCTTATGAGCAGCCTTCTCAATATCTTTTTGAGACATTCCACTTCTTGCTTGGCGATATGCTTCACGGTACGCAGCAACCCATTTTCCAGCATTTTCGTTAAGTCGACTAAATCAACCTTTCATTTGTTCAACATTCCTCTCACCAAGCTTTTCCGGGTTTTCTGCTCGAGCTTCATGGTACATTTTCTTTACTTCTGCCCACAATGATGTTTTCTTCTTGTTTTTTCCATCAATTCTGTCTCCACTAATCATACACCATGCCGACATTAAAGCGACGTCTTCAGTAGCATCCCATTTAGTTGTTCGCGTTTGCTTTTCAGTACTTTGTGATGTGTGAGGATTCTGAGTGAAGGGAAGTTGGCTTGGAGTTGGAAAAAACGAAAGATTTTGATAGTTTTGAGTGTTTTCATAATTTTCAGAATTATCAAGGTTTGTATAGATATTTGAATATGGATACATGTTTGATAAAATATGAAGTGGGTGTGAAAGTTAATAAATTTAGAAGATATATATAGATGAAAGTCAAGATTTTTTTTTACATTTTCAATTTAATGTTGTAGATTTTTTGGGGATAAAATAAGAGGATAAAATTTAATAAATGTTAGAGGTTTGAGCTAAATAAGATATTGTTGGAGGTTTTATAAAAGTTTGCAAATAATAAAAGATAGGGTTGGACATCATTTAATAAAAGATAACTAAATAAATACTATTTTATTAAAATGAGAGTTTGCAACATGGTTGCCAAAGCAACCGATATATGGGTCGGTCGTAAGGAACATTTATTTAATTAATTATCAAACTTTGTCTTTTTGTGTTTTTTGCAACCGGTTGAAGAAAAAAGTATACCATAGTGGATAGTCTTATAACTCTAGGGGTTATAACAACACACTAAACGATTTAGCAACTATATAGTCACGGTTTTCAAACACGTTGAAGTGACAACTTTTGATTGGCTACGACAGTCACGATATGCTCCAATGGAGAGGAAGATGTGGAGATAGCTGGTGTGGTGATGATGGTAGCAGGAAGATGACAATCATGGTGGTGGTATAGCTAATTGAGGGTGCCGCCTGATAGATTGAACATCGTCGGATTGCTTGGTAAACGATAGGTTTTATTTTTTTCCTTTCCCAACTTAGATGAGGGTGTCAAGGCTTAGTAGTGGTTAGAATTTATTTACAACTTTTAATTTTTGACCCTGAAGTTTGGTGTTATATTTTTAAAACAACTTCCCTAATACTTAAGTATTTTTAATATTCATGGTTATATACGAGTCCGTATAAACATTGTATTTGAGTTTTGTTTATTTTATATTAAGTCGCTCGTGTTCGTCATCAGTTTGAAAAAGTTCGGTTCGATTCCAACATAGGTTAGGTGCACACGATTTTTAATGTGTTGGTTTGCTAAACCTTAGTAAAATATTGTTTCAAGACTTATATATGTGTCAAATTTGCGTTGTTTCTCATAAATCACAATTGTTAATAACATAAATAATTAAAGGGGCATTTACATATATCATCTTAATAACTTTCTTAATTACATATTTTCCGAATTTTAAATATCAGTTACATATTTTCTCTTACTAAACCATATCAATTACATATTTCCCCATTTCATTAAAATTAAATTATTAAAAGGGTATTTTACCCTTATTTTTAGTAGGGATTTTATTTATATATTTCCCTTGCTAAGACACTAATTACATATTTACACCAAATTTGCTATGACTCTATATCCTTTTGTGATTCTCATAAAAATATGTAAGTGCATCCTTACTTGCTCCACCACTTTCATTCAAACAAGTATCATATTGGGTAACATTATATGTCCTTGCAGCTTGCCATAAATTTATAGTCAAGAGTTCACCACTATATCGCTTCTTAAAATTACTATATAAGTGCCTAACGCATTCTCTATGCTCAACAATATGATAAACTTGTGTGATTGCAACTTCTAAACCTTTTTGCATTTCTAATGATAAAACTAGTCCATCAGGCATACTGATTGCTTTCTTAAAGAACTCAAGAAACCATATCCATGAATTTTTATTTTCAGACTCAAGTACACCATAAGCTAGAATAGTAACCATCAACACTAGTGGTAGCGACTAGTACCCCATTAAACTTCCCTTTTAGATGACATGCATCTAAAGAAATGTACGGAGGACAACCATCAAGAAACTCCTTCGAGCAAGCTATTAATCAAACAAAAAAGCGTAAAAATAATTTATTGTTACCTTTTGTTTCAAAGTCCACCTCAACTACGCTTCCTCGATTTCGCTTAAGTAGTTCCACTTATAATCATTAGCCTTCATAAATGAGTCTTCCTACTTCCCGTACATATAATTGTAAGCTTGTTCTTTCCCTCGAAAGACTTTCATGTACGGTACATCAGCGTTGTAATTTTTCAAAAGCCACTTCTTGAGTTCTATGGTTGCGACATCCCCATCGGATTTTAGTTTATCTCTAACCACACTTGCAATCCATCCTTGACTTGCCACCTTATTAGCATCCTTGTTGCTTTGAGTACACGAATGTCGTTCTACCAATTCTACCTACATTATAGTATAAAGAACAAAAACCATTCAATATTATTGTGAAATTATCAAACTATATTATTGCGACATCCCCATCTGAAAGTTAATGGCTTGCAAATTTCTTTAATTAAAAAAATCACATACCTATCAATATGCTAAATTAAATGCAAAAACACTTTCACTAAAAAAACCACAGACCATCCTCCTTGCTAGCCGTGAAACTTTAAGTTCACTCGGCAATAAAGTAACTTTTTCATTTGAGCACTATTTAATAGAGCATGTTATTATTACCTTGAATGTAATTCCGTCTTGCATGACACACGCATGTATTCTTCATTTGCATTCTGTGTCAACTAAATATATCGTAAATAGTGTGGGTTCACTTTTCTCAGTGAAGTACGTAAATTCAATAGTGATTGTATAATGAGCCAAGGCTCTTCTTAACTCGATCACATTTTCAAATGTCAAGTTCACTTTAATGGGCCGACTTGACTTTATAAAAGTTTTTGTTGAGAATTTTCGACCTCACCTTCATCACTTTCATAATGGTGATAACTTTCTTCACTTAATGAATACTCGAATTCCTCCTCACCATCACCATGTAGTTGATCATTAACACCATCCTGACCGCTACTGATGTGTGTGATCATGGTGTGCAATCAAGTAATAAAATTTATAATGAAGCGATCAATTAAACACACAAACACGACTAGTGTACCGGTCGAATTGTAGTTTGAGTAGAAAGACCGAGTATCGTCCAAGGACTCACGGACAGAACCAAAGAACACCCAGAAATTAGGGAAGCCATGCAACTTAGTCAATCTAAGGGCAAAATGGCCAATTCACTCAAAACAGTCAAAAGTCAACAAAAGTCAAACTAACAAGCAAACAATCAATTAACAATCAATAAGAAAGAAGAATAGTTATATAGGCTAGTATCATGCAATTAACAAATTAAAATGGATTATTGGACTCAACAACTGCCGATTTGGTTTCTATATATAGTTAATTAATGTCGTAAGTAAGCTATGTGGAACTATCATCTAGGCCTGGACCACTATAACGAAGACTCCTATTAAATTAACTTATCAACACCCTAAATCAATGGACTAGGTTTCCTCTCGACCTAACCTATCCATAAATTCAAGTTTCCCTCGCACCCGACTTTCCTCTCGGCCTAAACTATGCACCAAAACTACAACTAATAACCAATTCACACTTTCAATTGCTATAGATTAATCTAATTAACTTAGGTTATCCTGTCGGTCTACCCAAATTAACCAAACAAACAGTAGACAGCCTAGTTCTATACTCTCTCGGTCTCAAAAACGCAAACGCAACTTAAATTAACACTTTAGACAAGACATCAACATAGCTCATAGATAAACTATACCTAGGCTTGAATTAGTTATCAATTACCATTACCCTACTGATATGTGGTTATTTATTAATTGTATTTTAACTGATTACTATCAATTATTATGTATCATTGTCCAAAACACCATTATTAACAAGTATTCATGCAATCAAACATCATCTAGGCAACTATAACGAATTTAGCCAACCATAATCATTGTATTAAACTCAAATATCATCAAAATATCAGCAAACATCATTCAAACAGAATAAACAAAGAAGAATTAATTCAAATAATCAAGAATAATGTTTAATTACTAGAACAACAACCAATTAACTTAATTCCACTCCACGCTCCAAACTTGATCCTTGCACCAGCTTCCTCACCTCAAATTGTCCAAATTAGCTTCAGAAGTCAAACCCTAAAACCTAAGGAACCGGTTTTAATTTATATGTTGGAAATTAGGGTTTTTACAATTTTAGGACGGTCGCGCAACGCGCGGGGGCAAGGAAAGAATTCGCGTGACGCGCCCTGGACAAAGTAGTAGAGGATCGCAAAATGCTTTTCTGGAGCCGGGCGGTACGCGCGGGAGATAAGCTTGGGCTCGCGCGACGCGCGGCCAACTGGATTTCAGCATTTTTCATTTTCTTTTCATACTTTCATCTCGTTTCTCCTTGGGTGCTTGTTCCTTGTTCGTTTAAACTTCAAAACATCGTCTTTAACACGAACACCTGAGAAATATGAAGAATTTAAGTATATGCACGAAACGTAGATAAAACTATACAAAACTATACAAATTAATAATAAAAAGACTCAATATACAAAGTACAATGAAGTGTGTTTTACAATACATCAGCTACAAAAGATTTAAAACTATTATTAAAACAAAGTATGTGAAATCAACATAAATTCAAATATTTATCAAACCAAACATTACCTCGGTTTGATTGAACTTGTATCAAAATTATTATTTGTTGCCACATAAACAACCAATTCTTTTTTCCTTCTCATATATTCTAATCATCAAATGAAACTTGTCTTGAGAATCAAGCTTGGTAAAAGATTGTTCCATGGCGTATTTCAAATAAAAGAAATTATGAAAACAAGATCCCTATTTGATGGATAATGAGTTTTAACTTCTTCATTCAAATCATCAAAGTTATACGTGCATGTATCAATGTGAAGACATTTTTGATAGCCAAAAGAATATCAGTTTCTATTTCTAGATGAGTTTTTAGCTAACCGAAAGTAGCTTACATACTTTAGTTTCATCTTATACTTAGACAATACTTGGACAATATCATTCTTGAGTATTGGCGACTGACTAATAATATCCCATGTTGGTGTGAACAAGTCATTTTTCAAAACATCAAATTTTTCATTACTTGTTTGGACCATGTTATAATGAAATGAAAAAAAAAAAATCTACCCCTTGTTATAATGAGACGAAAAAAGACCTTGTTTCAACCATCTTATTATCAAACATCTTATAATGAAAGAAAAAAAGAAGATCTCATTTAATACAAACCAGTTTCAGAATTGATGCAATGTAGAATACATAATACAAAATCAATGAAAAAGCCCTATTACCGTCGCCTACTGATGCTACAGAATCCAACCCAAATCGAACACTGATGCGATGCATAATGCATAATCGAATCAATCGAACCCTAATCGATCGCCCTTGTTTCGATTGGCAGCAGCGATATTGACGCTCTTGGTCTCCAATTCGGAACGATGTTGACGACGCTTCATATGATCGATGAGTTGATGGTGGTATAATTAGAATTGGAGAGAGTAGTTTGGGTATCTTATGATAATTGGGGAGATATGTAATTTTTGTTTAGGGTTGGTGATATTTGTTATTATGAATCTTAGTCAAATTTACAAGTAATCTAAACCCAAAATTACCGGCGCGTTAGTGACCCGAATTTGCCGAGTGTCACAATGATGTTGTCCGAGTAACTTTCCTAGTTGTTTATTCGCAAAATATGACTTATGGGAATTACCAATTTTCCATGTATCTTAAGACGTAGGTAATTTTTGTTCATCCGACTATCAATACCTTTCATCTGACTGACTATCCATTAAGTTTTTATGTCCGACCGATGTTTTTAACTTCCACTCAACTTCCACAAGCAAAAAAATTATTATCAGATCATATATCAAAAGTATATGTATATCATATATATCAAAATGATTAATTACGTACAAGACATGAACTAAATAAACAAAATACAAGAAAGACTCAAAGGTACTAACGTATTATTATTACCAAGTATCATTCTTTTGGAGATCCAATTGTAACTCTTTTTAACACAAAAAAAAAAAAACTAGTAGTTTATAAAGTCAGTGTCAAAATTAGTCTTGTCTCGTTATGGTTGAGATTTATGAGAAGGTCTTTGGTCCAATCCCTAAATGTAAAGAAGGTACATATTCACATATAATCTGAAACTACAAAACAAGATTTAAGACTTGGAAAAAAAAGTATGTATGCACTGCACATGGATTGAGATTCACTCAAACCGATTAACAAAAAAATCTTAAGAAATCTTTAGACCGAAATCTTGAACTATAATATCTATCTTAATAAACCTTTCAAAGATTTGAAAGTGAGAACTGATCTAAATGTAATTGGTTTGGTAGAGAATATGAACATGTTTTGCACACCCCTTTGACTTTTGAGCAGCCAGTTGGTGGCTCGATTCTATCTATCAATCCTTGGATAGATCAGGCATATTAGACGCCCCAATATAATCGATAATGTTTAAAAAAATAGTTATTTATGCAAAGAAACTTGTTGGATTCAACTATGCACGTCAGATTCGTATCATGTATACCAAACATCGAAAAGAAAACTGAATCATTTGCATCTGGAGACAGTGGCGGAAGCAGAACTCTTTAACTGGGGGGTCGTAATGTAACTTTTTAAGTTCTCTTCGTACATTATAATTCACTTCGAATTTCTTCATTATAACGGTGTTTATGGTAGTTTAATCGAATATATGCAAATTTTTTACATTGAAATAGAAGGCAAATGGGCAAAAAGTAACGTAAGTCATTTTTCACTTATGTATAGAGCCATAAATGAGATGAGTCCGGATTTGTCTAAACTTGAACTCGGTTTATTTAAAGAAAGAGAAACTTAAGTTGATCTTTTAACCTTAAGAGAGTTTAGCACACTTAGCTTGACTCGCTTAATATTTAAATTATACAAATTCATAATGTATTAAATGAAAATAATCATATAATGAAAAAAATTAACATAATATATAAAACAAACATTTATAACATTTTCTCCTTAAGTGAATAGAAAAATGAATAATTTCCGTTAAAACAAAGTTAAATGAATAATAAATAAAAGCTAGAAAAGTGATTGAATGTTGTCATTTCCTATGCTAAATGTCCAGCTTTATTTTCTCGGTAACATAAAATATTAATAAAATATAATGTTAGGTTTATCCCAAAGATCTCCCCATCTTCTTCGTTCTCTGTTAACCAGCAGGATCTTCTCTAGCCGGAAAAATCATTGAACTCGCAATATTTACTCTTCCTTCTTATTTTAACATACCGACAGATCTTAGAGGGTCAAAGCTACAAGATTGAATGCTAATTAGATACCTATATCATCAAAACTGTAGCTGACCGGACTACCGCCGGAGGGTCAAGGGACCCTTCGGACCCTCCCTTAAATCCGTCGATGTCTGGAGACGCTACATCACATGCTCAGAATACCCACTATAAGGTTTTAGTCACCTTTTTATTTCTAAATTCTATCTAATATTCCTACATTGCAAAGATTTAAAACGTTAAGGATGAAAACTTTTAAGATTTGAAACGTTATAAATTTTTAAGACTTGAAACGTTATGGGCGAAAACTGTTAAAACGTGATAATTTAGAACAAATTTTGTTAAGTCATGAAACATTAGGGTCGAAAATTGTTAAGACTTGAAACATTAAAGGATAATAATTGTCAAATATATAAAAGAAATATTTAATTAGATAATATTAGATATAAGATAAGTATTGTTTTAAATATATATATATATAAAATAATTAATTATATAATAATAAATTTAATTGATTTAGAAACTTAAATTTATTTTAAATTTTAGGATAAAATAAAATATATATAAATTTAAAAAATTGAGATAATGACATGTGACATTTATATTACTCTTTTATTAGAGTTAGATATAAGTTGATAAATAAACAAAAATTGCTTTATATGGCCTTAAAGTCTTGTGTAATTAATGTGGATAATGAAACATGTCCATACTAGATGATTAAAGAAATTATCTAACGTTTTAAATGTGTCTTTTTCGAGTGTCTATTATGAAGATCCAAAGTTTAGGAGGATACATTATTTTTATTAAAACGTAGAGATATTATTTTCCAACCAACTCTAATATTTTAAATATTTTAAAGTGACCATATCAATTATGCTAGTATTTTCTAAGGGTGTTATTATACTTACACCTACGATTGTAAACTCACACTTACAATATCTTTCGTATAGGCCTATACTGATGATGTTAATTTTGATAAACATAATTAAGATTTATTATAAAATAATTATTAAGTTTTATGATAAATAATTTTAGAGTTTTATTTAATTTGTTATCGATTAGCTTATTTTAATAGTTTATTGAATTTAATTATTTTGTTAAGTAGGCTAGTTATTCTTTAAAGGTTGTTTAGTTATAAATAACTATTATTAATTAGGTTCTTTATAATCTAGGATCTTTATTGATATAATAATAAAAGGGTTGAAGAAGAGTTTTCCCCGAAGATTATCAAGTTATTATTAAAGTTTTGATTTTATTTACTGGTTTGGGATTTTTTATTGTGTTAGATTAAGAGTCTGGACCAACATATACGGGGGTATAGGATATCAATGAAACTCTTTTGAATGACAACCTTCAATTCTCTAGCATTCTTGTCTTGTGGCGCACCTATATGATCCGTATCGGTTTTTTGCCAAATACTGGTAAAATTTATTTTAACCTTAAGATCTCTACACCTCGTATACTGTTATACGCCAATTATATCCAAAAAACTATATGAGTAGTATAGTCGTATACGACCCATGTGCGCCCAGTAAAGCAAAAATGGTATAAGGGTAGTATAGCCCATGCGACCCTCATATACGCCTAATATAGGGATATACGCCTAGTATAGCAAAAAAACTAGTCAAGTACTATAGCCATATACAACTCATATAGGGTTTTTTTTTCAAACTTGGTTAACTTTGTTCCCATTTTCGAAGCTATACGCCTAGTATAGCCAAAAAGCTATACATATAGTACAGGCATATACTATTTGTATCGGTTTTCTTTAAATAATTTTTTATTACAAACTTAACAACGTAAAGTCCTATTAAAATTTTAAAAAATGTGTGTTTGTGCGTGACACTTTTAGTGTGCGCTGTGTGCGCCACCACAAATGGCTTTGTAACATAATATTGTAAATAAATTGTATAGCATTAGAACATTTATTTAAAATATAGTGACATAATTGTAATAAAATAAAGTATAAGTGATTTAATTGGAATAAAGATGAAAGTTGGTTACATATCTACAAACTTATCTCATTTTTAAAATAATTTCTAACTCTAATAAATGATTCCAAATAATGTTAAATGACAACATCATAGTTTTTTTACTTTTTATATATTTTTTATTTTATCTTAAATTATAAAATATATTTAAATTCAAAATTATTTAAATTTGTCATTATCTAATTAAGTATTTATCTTATATATTTAAAATATTAAACTACATTTTTTATCCTTAAGGTTTGCAATACTAAACAAATTAATTTAGTCCACGTTAACAGAAACCGCCACCAACGTTTCAAGTCTTAACTGTTTGCGTCTCTAACGCTTCGGGTCTTAAAATTTTCGTCCTTAACGTTTCAAGTCTTAACATTATTCTGCTAAAGGTTTAATGACAAAATTGTAAAGACTTGAAACGTTAAGGAGGAAAACTGTTAAAATGGTCTGAACCTATTAAGCATTGCAAACCTTAAAAACGAAAACTGCAGTTTAATCTACTTAAATTTTAAATTTTACTTCTATTTAATTTTTTATAAATACCAACTAAATGTAAAAAAAAATATTCTAAAAGTTTTTTATGAATAATCTTATAATCTCAAACTATAATTTACAGTCATAGTATTGTCAAACATTTATTTATATTGAGTGTTCACAACATAGTAACTTAATATATATATGCAATGATTTAATGATAACATTTTTAAGTGTTAGTTATGTAATAATGTGTAATACACGAGTTTTAAGCTAGTAAATATACCTATAATATATAAAAACATGTATAAATATAATTACTTTATATATTTTTTAATTGTGTTTTTCTTATTTTTATTTAAATAATATCATATGGTTTTAAATTACCAATTTCTTAATAGTTTCGGTCACATTTTTTAGGTTGCATATGTTGGGCTTAATTCCTGGGTACGGGCTTATCACAAGTCAGTTATGTCAGGATTGGATCAGATCTGGATCTGAGATCTGATAATAACAATAAGCTATGATTTCGATTGATTACTAGGCGGA
>WOUH02000003.1:308829-321152 GCA_009936405.2 Stevia rebaudiana | reverse complement strand
ATTATTTACAAATCTTTTAATATATATGTTTTTATAAAACTAATGGTTTTATATGATTTTTAGTTTATATATATGTATTTTATAAATAGAATAATAATATAAAATGTTATTTGATTCTTTTAATTGTCTTTTAATAAATAATTGGATTTTAGATTGAAGGAAATTTGAATATAATTAAGGATTTAAGAAAAGCCCAAATTAGTATTTTGACGGATGTCACATACTAGGATACGATCATGGCAATAGTAATGGAAAAGAGATCCTAAATGCAAGCAAGAATTAGGAAAAATTGTCATTAGTGGCTGCATAAACTGTGTCTCTCAGATCTTCTAGATCGTTTGCTTGTTTGTCCGGGTAGGGTTTATACCATATGCTCCGTATTGCAAAAGTCTCTAGAGGTATACAAATCAGTTTATTTCCCCAAACCGAATCCCTTTGGTCAACGTTGGTCAAAACTGGTTTATATAGGGGTGATAAAATATTCAAACCCTATGAAACTGGTTTGGGTCGGTTTGAAACCGGTTTGGGACCCTGAACCGCCAGCTTAGTCGGGCTAAAACCGGTTTCATGGGAGTGGTTAGGGTTTTAAACCAGGTTGCATGGGTAGAATGAAGAACTGGTCAGGAGCCAGCGATTTGTGTCAGTTTGGGAGCCGCTTTGGGCCAAACCGGTTCGTGGAGTGCATAGGTTCAGTTTGGAAACACGAACCGGTTTTTATGCCCATTAAAAGTTCTTGAAGGCGCTGCTAGGTTGATCAACTGAAAAGTAACGAATACTCAGCCTAGTCGGGAGTACTTGAGGATTCTTGCCGATTACTTGAGAAGTTACTCCGCATAGGCGGGAGTGCTCTAGATAAAGACCTATTCAAGATGTTAACCTCCTAAATTTGTGAGAGGAAACATAAGACTAATTCAAAGGTACGGAAATATAAATCAGAAACTAGTACTACAACATGAAACATGGAACATGCAAAGTGGGCCGTGGGGTAAACATGTAAAAGTGGAAAAGCTACATCTCCTGGTTACAAGCATAAATATGGAGTAAATAAACGTGGGGCAGGTTGTTGGTCATTCTATCACGAGTCAATGATCAAGGAGGGGTGTTCCCCTGATTCCGTATCAAATTAATAATAAATTTTAAGAGTAACTTGCATTTGAGTTTCCAATTGTCATAATTCATAAATGATCTGTAAGAAAAAGTGAGCGACTATTATACCCGTACAACTACACCTTCTTCTTCAACGCTTTTCGATGATTGTTTTCCCATCCTTTACCAAGACTATACACACTAAAATTATTTATTTGTATTTAGTTTTTGTGTGGTTTATAAATACACTTTTTTGGGATGAACTCATGTTAGTTCCAATTTAGAAATCCCTTTTTTCTTTATTTTACAGCTTTTCTTTGTCGGCAGCACTTACGGAGTTGTAGATCTATTTTGATTTTATTTTCTATGTATTTAAGCAAGATTATTCTTACTCTAAGAAAAGATGTTATTAAGTTATGTATGATGTCAACATTTGGTATAAATCATACTGTGATCACACTGAAAATTCATACAATGACTTGTAAAAACACAAAATAATTCACCAAAAAAAATATAATACATAAAAAATAACCTTACAAGAGTTGTTAAAACACTTAGAAAATCGGTACACGTTTATACCTTAGTCACAAAGTTGCAAATAACATAAAAGTAAAAACCAGTCAACATTTTTCAAACTTTTCGTTTCATTTATACTCACCAACCAAATACTATTGTGGCTGCCAGCTGTACGGTTGGTTTCGATTACCCGCCACATTCGGGCCTCTATTCCCCGCTCCAGAACTACCACCATACTGAACATTTTGTGAATAATTTGGCGGGCCCACACCATAATTACCTGAAGATCCTCTGGGCCCACTAGAAGACGGGCCTCGAGCTTGAGGGGGATATGGATTATTGTTAAACCCGACACCACCTTGACCAGTTGACCAATCTGGATAATACCCGCCCGCGGAAGGATTAGGGTTGCCACCTGGAGGGTAGCGGTTGGGCCCACCGGAGGGTCCATGATGCTTACCGTATTGATGATGGCTAGGTGCACCTGTGGCTAGAGGAGCTTGACCTGTGTTGCCAATAGGGTGGTTATGACCACCGGCCCAATGCTGAGAATGGGCTTGGGCTTGACCCGAGTGTTGAACAGGTGGTAACCGGGTGTGCTGTTGCGGTTGTACTTTTTGTCTTTTGGCGGTTTCTTCGTTTTGACGTTGTTGTCTTTTCTTTTTTGTTTGGAATTCATGTGAGGATTCATACTTGGGTAAACTGATGAGATAAAAAAAATAAAATAAAATAAAATAAATAAGATAGAATAAATAAGTGTACAAGTGGCAGAAACGGGTGTGTTAGGTAACAGGTCAAAAAAATGGGGATTACTTGGTAAGGGTTGGCCTGTTCGGTTAAGTGGAACATTTTTTTTACCAAACTTGTATATCTGGGACAATTACATATATCCCCCCTATAAACTTCATTAATTACATATATACCCAACCTAAATTTTTAATTACATATATTCCCTTACAAACATATAGAAATCACATATATACCCATTTTGAGAGGGATATATGTAATTTAAGTTCTGATTATATAACGTTGACTGGGGAAATATGTAATTTAAGTTTTGGGTTGGGTATATATGTAATTAGGTTTTAAAATAGGGGGATATATGTAATTAATCCTTATTAATAAAACTTTGCAAGAAGAAATAAGGGAATATGATGAATAAACGCATACCTTTTTGGGTCACAAGGTAACGGGTCAACCCAGAAATATTCAGCATCCAATGCATCTTTAGCAGATATCCTCTTTAAGTAAAACAGACAATGAAAGGTCACCAATCAAGCCTCAAAAAAACAAAATGAATGCAGTATCGTGAAAAATATTTAAAAATAGTTTGCAGGGCATATAAATTTCAATCATATAACTACAAATGATTTATGGGTTTTATGCTATTTAAAATAGTAAAATACACCTTGGTGGCTACTGAAATATTTGATCTGTTTTTCTTTAGAGTTTAAAATAGCTTTTTATTAGTCGGTTAGAGATAAAAATACAGCCCAAATCAACACATTTAAAAATGGGTCGACTAACAAAGAAGTGTCCAAAATCCAAATTAATGAGAAGAAGCAAGTACCTGTGAGGGATCAAGAGTCAACATTTTCTCCAATAACTCAAGGGCATTACGGTCAAAGCTACATAGAAAAAATCAGCAAAAAAAAAAAGTTCAAATTTTTTTAAATACAATTATATTTAGAATTAAAAGAACATGGAACGTGCTCAACTGCCTGAAAACCTCTCTGACTCGCCTCTTCATCTGTCTACTTGGTTTAAATTTGTTGTACCATGGGATTCTAGAAACTCCAGGCCAGTTAACCTCATCAGGAGATCCACAAAGTTCGAATATCTTGTTCAATTGTTCAGGCTGCCATAAATAAAATTAAAAATAAAGTTCCAAACTATATCTTATAAAATGTAAACTATATCTTATAATGTTTTAATAGGAAAAACTTCATGCAACAAAAAAACAATGTATAGCGCAGTGTAAAGCAACCATCCTATTGTCAACCGTATATAATATATAATATATTTTATATTTCAGATTTATAGAGAGCATATAATTCAATCAGTAGAGTTACATTTTGGGCAAAGAGTATTGTACTAGTTGTTTTAGTATCATGCCAACTCACTTGGAATTTTAGCACTTTAGTTCTTAAAAAGCCATAATTATCAGTTATCCTAAAATTTAATTTATACTTTTAACTTTGAACATATTTGGACCTGCTACTGCAACTTGGGGGGTGGTATTTACTTTTAGAGATCAATCGCTTAAATTACAAAAAAAAAAAGCAACTACATACATAGTGAATGCTTAAAAATAAATAAAAATAAAAAATTAATCACATGACTAACCTCATTTTTACCAGTTAAGATTGGTTTCCCATGCAAAAGTTCAGCAAAGATACAACCAACTGACCACATGTCCACAGACGGGCCATATTTTGTAGTTCCAAGCAATAATTCTGGAGGCCTGCCATCACAATGCTTATAAGATACGGATAAACGGGTCGACATTAGTAACCACATTAGAAAAACGGGTCAAGCCCGGATTAACATGACCCCAGTTTCAGCCAGTTTAAAATAACTTCCAGAAGAAAACAGTTACAAAATCAATCCGTTTACAACCCATGGACCTTAAAAAACCCATTTAACCCACCAGGTGCTATAAATAATTGGGTTACATATTACATGATTAAGCTGGGTTGTGTTATACAACCCAGAATCTGACATGAACTAATATCCCAAATATTTGTAATTATTCACTTACCTATACCACAAAGTAATAACACGATTTGTGAGATTTCCCTTATGGTCACTCGAGTATGACCGTGCTAACCCAAAATCAGCAAGTTTTAAATTCCCCTCGTTGTCAATAAGAAGATTAGAACCTAAAACACAAGAATTTTAATGCATATAAGCAAGCAACAAATTAGAATTTTAAAAAAAAAAAATTATTATGGAAATGACCTTTTATATCTCTATGAAGCACTTGATTGACATGACAGTAATGAAGCCCTGTCAGTAGTTGTCTCATATAACACTGCAAGTAACCACTGTCAGGAGTTGGGTGTATTGTGGCCCAAAGGGTTATAAAAAAAGGTTATTAAAATTATAAACTTTATAACCATATTGGCACATAAATGGTTTATAAAACAAAACTGTTTATGGTCAGCCAAGCTGGCTCTTGTCAACCTAGAAATGTTCACTGCCATAATATGTATATAAATTATTTTCCCTTGTAATAATTTAAATCCTCTTTTACCCCTAATTTATAAAAAAAAAAAAAGTTTACAAATCAACCTCCATTTACAATATGCAACAAAGAATTAACAATTGTTATTTGTTACCCAACTGAACCCATCAAATTTTGACCTATTAGCCAACCAGTTCATATACATTAATTTCAGTAATTTTAGATTCATTACCTTGATCTGGGGAATTGTAAATCTTAATCCAGGACGATCAGAAAGGCCTGTTAAATCGTGGTCCATGTATTCAAAAACCATGTAAATACTTCCTTTGTATTTGTGACCACCTATAGATTCGAAGAAATATATAATAATATTATAATCCATGTGGAATATTGTTGGTGCAATGTAAAACAGAGAACCAAATAACAAGATCCAAGAACTGAACTAATGGGTCAAAACATGCCATATTATGTGGGTCTGAAACAGCTGCCAGAAATGGATATTGTTTACAAACAACTGATGAGTTAATATATTACAAATTTTGAATATTTATACATTGTAAATGGGTGGTGATTTATACTTTAGTGCGTGTAGTAAATTTGGTGATGCACAAATCAAGTCATGTTTAAAAAACTATGAGTACATCTACACAAGCTATAACCCTATAATAAAAATTCAGCAAGTGCAGAATTAATCACCTGACTTCCCATGTTCATCCACCTCTGGACCTTTAAACAGAATTAAACAATGGAAAACGTGAGATTTAACTACATTTACGTGATTCTAAATTTGCAATAACGGTAGCATAATCAACTAAATAAGCAAAAACCTTGTTACCTGGAGAAGTCACAATCTCTTTTAGCTTGATAACATTTTCATGTTGCAGCTTCTTTAAAATTTTAATTTCTCGGATGGCAGTTATAGGAAACTATAGAAAGAAGACAACAGTACAAGAAAAAGATTAAAAGAAATAATTATACAAGAAAACTGCATCTAAGAAACATTGTCTATTATAAGATAGAAAAAATGTACCCCTTCTTTTTCATTGTCCATTCGTATCTTCTTTAAAGCAACAATTTCCCCTGTTTTTATTTCTTTGGCCATGTATACTTGACTGACAAAACATAAAACAAAAATAATAACAAGCCACAAGTATAAATAAGTGGTTATCTAAGTCTAAATAAACAAACAAAAACAGTCCGTATTTTCTTCTAGAATGTACTTTGCTCATCAACCAAACACATAACTTGAGTTATTAGTTATAAAGGCAAAAACTGAACTTAAAAAAAACAAAATCCATGAATTGCTAAAACATGCATTTATAATATCTTTGTTCAAAGTATCTAAGAAAACACATAAATGGGATGTTAAAAAGCAAGGCAACAAATTTTTTAATTTTAGCATTTCCAAAACCTAACTCCAAAAAGGGAGTCATTTATTCATTCATTCTTTCCAAAAAGGAAAAGCATGAAAAGGGCAGTTGCTATAAGTTGGTCACAACTCACAAATAACCAATTCATGCACTTATCGATTATTAGTGGTAGGATTATAAGATATACCTACACTTGTAGCTTTTCTTGATCAAAAACAGTGATATACTACTTAGGTCTGTAAATGAACCAACCATACGTGAACCGTTCGTGAACTGTTCAGCAAAAAGTTCATTTATGTTTGTTTATTTATTAGATGACCGAACAAGAACAAAAAATTCGTGTTCGTTTAATTACAAACGAACATGAACACACATATTGTTCGTTTATTTATGTTCAAGAACTGTTCATTAATGTTCGTTTATTTATGTTCATTTATGTTCGGTTGTGTTCATTTAACTATCTATTTTTATTGTTACTTTAAAATAATCTATAAATATCATTAACATATCAATACTTCATCGGTCAATTATGTTTGTTTGTGTATTAATATTGGTTCAGATATGTTCGTTTATGTTCATTTATGTTTGTTTGTTTGTTTCGTTTGTGTTCCTTTAAATCGTTTAATTTCGTGAACTGTTGGTTTAACTTAAACTAACAAACACAAATTGAACACGAACATGTCCCTTTACTTAACGAACGAACACGAACACAAAATTTGTGTTTGTTTATGTGTTTGTGTTCGGTTCAGTTCGTTTACAGGCCTATGTATACTTAATGTTGTTATAACTCCTATTATTATTTTTTAACAACCGCAAAGGAGGCAAGACAACATGTTTCAACATGCATAAATACATAGATGGGAATGTTACCAACTCACCATCATAATGACATACACATACACAATGAAAAATCCTACAGAGAAGAAAACTTAAAACATAAGGCTCAACTACTGACACGTTTGTAGCCGATCAATAGAACTACTGGAAATACCGAAGTATGTTTGATAAAGTCCAACTAACCACACAAAAAAAGCAACTACAGGCATACTAATGCTACAGTGTCAAAACATCAAACATGTACCGGTATACGAATATAATGACTGATCATCCGTTTACAAAAGGGACTCAAGATTTTATAGATGTAACATATGATTATTTTTACAATGTCAATAGACACATATATACATAATACATGCATATTTCTCCTATGGTCAAGTACAGTAGTTTCAGTTTGACTTGAATTTCAAATCCAATCCTTTTATTCAATTTTTTGTGCTTAGGAACCAGTTAACGTGGTTCACAACATCTCCGTTTGGGAGTTCAAAATTCACAAAAAAAATCAAGTGTTAATAGGTTTGTAACCCGTATCTTTTTCTCCTCAACAACGAACTATAAACCTATATATATCATTATTAACATGTTTCAAGCAGTAAATACTTCAATCAGAAATACAATACGCACAATCTGTAAACGGAAACCCTAAATTCACAAAATCATCTGTCAAATTATACAAACGATGCATTCAAATAGATCGAAACTTTATTGTGTAAGAAAACGATGATGATGATATTAGGGCAAGTGAATTTCACCCGTATGTTCCTTCGCCGATTTGCTCAAGTTTTTCGAAGCAGTCTACGCTTCGAGATCCCCACGCAGGTGATTCATCGAGATTAAGCTGGCCGTACGCTGCCCCTGCCATCTTTATCTTTTTTTCCGGCCACCGGACAACTGAATTTGCAGAAGCCGCCGGGAGTAATGTGCAGTGTTATCTGCGTGATGAAATTATGAATTCTTGGTGTATGTATTGTGCAGGGATATTCTTAGGTCTTAACTCTTAAATCGAAAAAATAATATCCAAGGTATATGTATAAACCTAACTATATCGAATTATATTATACGGGGACGATTCATATTTTAACCATGTCTATTTTGTTAACTATTTTAACCGACTTATACCGACATATATGTCATTCAATTAATGTTAAACTAGTTTAAATATTGTGTGTTACACAATTTGCGTCATAAAACATTCATAATTGCAGTTTTCGTCACTAAGTTTATATAAACATGTAGTTTTAGTTCACCATTAACAGTTTATATACCTCAAGTTTCACTTTTTAACAGTTTTTGTCTCTAAATCTATTTTATGTCTACATTTCTGTGTACTTATCTATGTTTTCTGACGAGTAAAAACATGCAATATTGACTAAAATGCCCATACCGTGAGGGGCATGTGGGGGATTCTAACGGAAATGCAGACGGAAAAATAGACTCATGGATGAAAACTGCTAAGAAAGAAAACCATATGGATAAAATTGTTAAGAGTGGACCGAAACTGCATGTATATTCAAACCTCGGGGACGAAAATTGCAGTTTACTCTTATAGTCTTATCCGATTACAATAAAATAGTAGGCAAAGGGACAACAAGTTACCTCGTCATCCCTTTTTGTATATCAAAACCAATCTTATCAAAAACAAAGTTTTGGTTCTTGGGAGCTGAAATATTACTATGCACAACTCGTTAAATCATTTTTAGAAACTTCACATCGTTTGAGGCTAGAAAACCAAACTATAATAAGTTACATCAGTCACGTTATTTAGACACTCGAAACAAATCAAGTTAACATGTGTAGGAAAAAAAAGAGAGCAAGCTATCATAATTGAGTTCACTGTATGATTATAAATAATATAAAAATAGGTAACAGATATCATATGAGACTTGATAAGAGATCAATCAAGTCCCACTTTGTTGGACAAGAAGGTTGAAAGTCATATAAATTCTATTTTGACTATAAAATATATTCTAAATGGTTCATTACTAATTAGATTACGATCAAAAATATAGGGAGAATTATGTAGAGGTAAAGTGAACACGTCATGTTTTGATATGAAATAAATATGACACATTAACCAACTCATCTATTTTACTACCTCGTGTGTATTCTTTTATTGAAACAAGTAACTTTTAATATGTAATTTATTTGGTAACTATTTATTATATATAATTTCATACACACATTTACAAACGTACAACTGAATTATATAGAAAACGTTCTCAGTGGATAAGTTTGATACTCACATCTATTTATATGAGTGACTTACAATTGAATTACAAACCAACCAATTGACTTTTTCTAACGACTCATTTATTTTTGTAACTTTTATTTGGTAACTATTTTATATGTCATTTATTTTGTAACTATTTATTATAATATGATTCTTGTTGTAGAACAGAGAGATACTGAAGAACTATAATTCGATATATCATTCCATGCACATGATACATTATTTATAGATACATGCGGAAACTGTAAAGTCATCATAAATGTCTATCACTATAATTATTATAACACTCACCCTTAGACATTTTATATTATGCACCATTAACATTATACTTCTGTATAATGTTGGATTGACTCTTCAGAAAGTATTAACTGATGTTGCAGGATCAGTTATGCTGCCTCATTAAAACCTTACTATCGAAAACCATATAGGAAAAACCTTAGTTAAGGAAAAAGAGTACAACATGTATAATACTCCCCCTCAATTACATATGTGTCTTTCAATATGCAGACTTTTAGCCTTCTATCATAAATATTTAACCTGATCTTTAATGTTTTCTTTGATTTTAGTGGTGCAGACTGTAATGTCTTGATATAGTATACTCAAGCTTCTTTAGATCAACTCCAATGTGTCATTATCTTGACTATGCTAAATAAAATGTTTGTGGATTGATATTAAAAGTCTGACTAATATCCTGCATTAACAAGTTAAACAAAAGGTTTGAAACTTCATATTTTCCTCGTAGACAATCAAGTGTCTAGAGTTCCGTAACATATCCTTTAATATGTTTGACGATGGTTCCTTGTCAAAAACCATGCAATGAAAACCCATTGGGATTTAAACAAAAAAAAAAAGAAAGGTAAAAAGAGTGCAACTCGCATTTTCTCCCCCTGGGATATACTACCATACATAATTAACAACATACTTCAGGATGATGATGTTGAATCGGTAATTAGTGGGCTAAAATATACTGATACTCAGTTATGTTGTCTCGTTAAAAACGTTACTAAGAAAACCCAAAGGGGTAAAACTTAGTGAAAGTAAAATCAGTATCTATCAATTTATTTAAAAAATTAATTCCTCTAAGGGTTCGATAGAGTCTCTGTATTAATCATTTTAGATCATCCCTTTAAAATGTGATTATATGAACCCAACGAGAAAATTTCTTATATAAGTATGTTTGATGTCGTCAAACTTGTACATCAAATTATTTACCGAGTCAGGTACTATTTTCTTAATGATTCGGGCTTTTTTATGACATTTAAGGATTTTCATGTAGATATAACTAAAAAAATTCCGTACAAAATTCCAATGAAATCATATGAATGTTTCAACTAATTTCTTTACCTGATATTTCAAATCCGATAAACATCATATGGTTATCGCATCCACTACAAGGGAATATGTTTCATCATGTTCCACTACCAGGATATGGGAAATAAAAACCCTTATGTTAAAATTCATGCATTGTATCACCAATCTCATACTTTACGTTTCTTCTTTATTTAAAGACACCCATTTATAAACTACAAGTTTGATGTCTATGGGTGTTCGAACTACATGTTCGAAAACGTATCGCTTATCTAGCGAATCTAATTAAGCCTTCAAGGCATCGTGCCATAATGGCAGTCATCTTTGTGTATGTACTTTTACAAAGTTTTTATTTATGTGCGTAATCATTTTCGTCAGTTACGTCTTATTACTATAGCATATGCAAATATTTCATTTAACACGTGTTTCATTTTGGTACCACATTGTACTATTTAGTAAACAATTCTATGAGATCTCATATAAGTTTGGTACTCGATTTTCTTCTAGAACTCTATTATCCTCTTATGGGGTTTTATTAATCTCTTATAGGATTATACATATAGCCTCTTCTAGGGTTTCGTTAATCTCTTTTGGTTTTACTTCGGTTTAACCGAATAATGTCATATGCCAACACCAAATTTTTTGATTTTTTTATATTATTTTAAAGTTTAAAAAAGATTTGTTACTTTCTAATTAAGTACTTATATTAATTTTTAAGAGTAAACTGCAATTTTCATGTATGGCGTTTGCAATGTTTAACGGGTTTGATTCACCCTTAAAAGGAAACCGTCTCTCATATTTCAAGTCTTAACAATTTTGGTCGCCAAGGTTTCAAATCTTAACAATTTTCGTTCCCAACGTTTTAAGTCTTAACAGTTTTCGTATCTAACGTTTCAAGTTTTAATAGTTGACTTGAAATGTTAGGGACGAAAACTGTTAAGGTGATCTGAAACTTTTAAGTCTTGCAAACCAAGGAAGAAAATTGTAGTTTACTTGATACAAAATTTAAATTTGACTTTTTTCTTTTATTTGTATAATTACCAACTAAATTTAAAAAATTTATATTTAAAAAGTTTTTAATGAATAATCATAAAACTCAAACCATAATTTATAGTCATAGATGCATCAAATATTAATTTGTTTTGAGTGTTTACAACATACTAATTTCACATATATATACAATGATATAATGATAAAAAGTTAAGTGTTAGTAATGTAAACCCGTATAATACACGTGGTTAAATTTTTTTTTTTTAATCGAGACCGAACTGACAAGCACCAACCTAACAAGTAAAAAAACAACATTCAAAATACAGGGGACATGATTAAAAATGTAACAGTGCGAGTCGGTCGCACCAAGATATTGTCTGCTTTGTTCCAGACGTACCACCATCGCTCGCACGGTTTTGTTTTCACCCGACAAGTTACTCATTCAGGCAAAACACATCTTGTTAGGGAATGTATCAATCTCCTTATAAACAAGGTTTCGTTCTCCGCTTAACTAATGTGACATATTACAATCCACCTCTTTACGGAGGCCAACGTTCTGGCTGGCACATCTATCTGGCCACTGTCTGTGACACTATTTGTTATAGTCCTAGTCAACCACACCAAGATATTGTCCGCTTTGGGCGGGACGTAGCACCATTACTCTAACAGCTTCTTTGCACCCGATGAGTTGCTCGCTTAGAAAAAATGCATCTTCATATGGAATGTCACACCCTGCCGGTGGCGGAAACACCGGCGTGACCTCATGATTGTTCACAAGCTCAATGGTTTACTATTAATA